>JACBKR010001126.1:0-46105 GCA_014218235.1 Colocasia esculenta | reverse complement strand
GACTCGATTTGGGTGATTGTAGACCGATTCTCTAAGACTGCGCATTTCTTGCCTATGAAGAAGAAGCAGTCAGTCGAGAGTTTGGCTAGGTTGTATGTTAGTAGCATTGTAGGTTGCATGGTGTGCCAAAGTCGATTATTTCGGATCAGGATCCGAGGTTTACTTCGAGGTTGTGGAAGGGTCTTCAGGAGGCTTTAGGTTCCGAGTTGAACCTTAGTTCGGCGTTCCACTCCCAGACAGATGGGCAGTCTGAAAGGACTATCCAGACTGTAACGACCTGACCTTCCGGACCCCCTCTAGGACCCCAGAGTTCGCGTCGCCACCCACGGATCTGAAGACCCGGAAGGGTTAGAAGAAATAGTCTAGTGAGATATGTACTGAATTCGAATAACTATAACAATCTGTATAATAAAGAAAACTCTGCACAACGTGTCCCAAATAAAAGCATAGGTACAAGAAGAAAGGTGCAATCCTTAAGGGGCATACCCCAAGGACTTGCAAAACACAACTCTCAGGTCACTCGGCTACAAGAGCTCACAACACTCAGCTCTCACTGCTGCTGACAACACACGACGCCACAACCGCCTCCGCAACCCTTTCGACACCGAGCTCCCACGATGACGAGCCCTAGCTGAAGGAAGTAGGGGGGTGAGCCTCGCGAACAAGGCCTAGTAAGGATTACTAGTCCCTCCCCGGCCAAAGCAGCAGGAACTCCAAAAATAAGAAAACTACACTAGAAAGCTGTAAAGCGAGTCACACCTACAACATGGTACTACTAAGCAGCGGAATAGAATAAAGCAACTCACGACCACAACCAAGGCCGTGACCACACACGACTCCTGTAAAAACCACAGAGTCGGGCACAGAATGGAAGCAACCCTCGGCACACCTACCGAGACCACAGAACAATCAAGTGAGAACGTCGTTTCACCTCAAGCACGACCACCTCAGACCTCCATAGGTTGAGGGCCCACAAGCAGAACCACCCAGGACCCTGAACACACCACCAGGTCGAGAAACCACCTCGCCGGTGCCGCCACGGATTGGCACCCAAGAACGGACTACGAAACCGTGAGAACACCGAGCGAAAACCACCAGAAGCATAGGTCCGCACAAGGCTAGACCAATGACGCCATGGGAACTAGGCACGACTAGGCTATAACCGCTGTGCAAGCTAGGGCAATGGATACACTTGGAAACGTCGTGAGGAAATGCCGTCACAACGACAGCAACCAAGCCACAGTCGCTAGCAGCCAAGATGGGGGGGGGGGGGGCGTAGTCCACACGCTCTGCTCGCTAGACTAGCTCCTGCCTCCGCCCTCGCGGAAGGGCGAGACACAGCCGCCACAGAAACACACCAAGCATACAACACCGCAGCCTGGCCAAGCTGCGGTCTCACGCTGACCTCCCTACGTGGCTCCAGAACCAACGTAGAGCGAGGCATTGAGATAAGAGACTGTCTGGTCTGCGCCAGGAAGACTCCAAACACCTCGGCGTCCCAGACCCAGACAAGAGAGCTCTACAATGACTCAGCGCCACTGTCCAAACCTTGTTTTCCCCTCAGCTCCAGAGTCCGCCCTGTCAGTTGCCAACTCGAGCACGCTCGTAGCCCGGAGTACTCCCTCAACAGGCTCCTGAGGACGGGGGTCCCAGGAAACGGAGACAACCTCTGAACGGGACAAGCCCTCAAGTGCCAAGCACCGGGCGAAAGGCGGGGCAAGCACAATAGGAACCGTGCCGAACCGCTGGTTGTAACCCACGACAAGCTCAGTAGGAAAAAGGCACGCACAAAACCTCAAAAGGGTCGTCGGCCAACCAAGGACACAGGAACGACTAGAACCTCGAAACACCACCGGACAACACGAAAATCCGTCGCTATGCTAATAATCGATTGACCGCCAGTCAATCGATTATTAGACAGACGCGACCCTCCTAACACCACTGCCAGGACACGGCCACGAAGGTGTCACATTCGGTCGATGAACATAGGGAGGTAACTACCGCGTTCCCTACCAGAAGATCATAAGGGCAAAGCCTGCCCTGGGGCACACGCCGACATACAATCGGGCCCACGGAAGCACCCGAGAAAACATAGGTACTGTCGCGACCCCCAAAGCCGTCACCACACCATCGCGACGGGGAAGGGCACCGCGATAGCCACCCTGTTGCGATGGGGCAACGCATCGCGACAGCAACCCTGTCGCGACCGGAAAGCGCATCGCGACAGTGACCCTTATCGCGACCGCCAATCGCGTCGCGATAAGGTCGCGCCCAACCGGGCCGACGCCTCTTCTGATATCGCGACGCGCCGAGCCATCGCGACATCAGCAGAGAGGTAGACCGACGGGATCCTCAATCCCGGGCCGCCCAGAAGATACAAACACAACACACGGGGGAGGGGAGCATGGGGAAAGCAGTAAACACTATCTATAAACCCCGAGGGGCTCCCAATCCACCCAGATCTACAAGGGTTCAAGCAATCCCTACTGGTTATGAAGGACGAACCCCAAAGAGGGTCTTCATGATGGCACGATACCTCCTCCTCGCTCCACGACGCCGCTCTACCACTCCGCCATGAGCCTGCCGGTGCCACCACACCCCAATCGTTAGAGGGGAACCTCCCCATTACTGGAGAAGAGGGGAAAGGGAAAGAGGAGAGAGAGAAAGGGGGAAAAGGGGGAAAGGGTAGCCATCCAAAGCTTTTAGCCTTCGACACCAAAGACGCGATGGACCGCCCCATCGTGTTAAGGACCTTAACGTGACAGATCAACGGGACGCGACCAGAACGCGCCCCCCAGGGATGCCGCGACCACCCGACAGGTCATACTGGCACACCTGCCACCCTGACACGCATCAGACGACCGAAAGGACAGAAAGCAGTCGTGACCCGTTGACCGGTCGCGACACGAAGACGCGACGGAGAAGTCGGGCATGATAAGAATGCGACGCACACGCTCATCGCGACAAGGATGACTGTTTTGTCGCACACCCATGACGCGACACTAACGCGTCGCCCAGTCAAGACGCGTTAGTGGCCAGTCATCCCAGACACTGGACAGGAAGTCGGGAAGCTGGGTCTTACATTTTGCTCCCCTTAAAACAATTTCGTCCTCAAAATTGGGGCAAGCCCAAATGATCCCGAGGCACGAAGTGAAACACAGGGAGTAAACGAAAGACCAATGCGAATAAGCCACTAAGTCTCAACATGACTTCCTCGTGGCAACAACCGCACCGCCAAATGCGTGTGGGTACACGAAGCCGAAAAACCCACAGCTCACACATCGGGCTCCAAACACACGGGTGGAGCACACAATCGAAAACCAATGGTCTCACTCCAGCCACACGTGGGGCGTCCAACCGGGACGACAACCCACGGTGCCAAGCGACGCCAAAACTAGCCTGAGCCGCAGAAAATGCCAACCAAAGACCATACGGCTACAGCCACCAACAGACCCCGCTGTTGGGACTAGCCGACCAACAACCTACTCTGTCGCCGGAAAAACCCGACAGAGGACGTGGTTGCCGACAGCAACACAAGAATCGGCAGTCAGCAACTAACTCTATCGCTAGCGAAACTGGCAGAGCACATAGTTGTTGACAACAACCAGAAAAAGTGCCTGAGAGTCAAGCACAACACTCAGGGGAACAGCCTCACGCTACTAGCAGTAGCTAGCATCGGTCACCAGCCCAACCGAGAGGCCATGCGAGCGACGAGAACCAGGGCAATACCACGCTCGCGGAGGATCCGAAACATACGGAACGACGTCCACTGTCACCACTTGGTCTCACCCAGACCTTCCTTGCGGTCGAACAGGGATAGCAAATGCACGTGGAGAAGCCTCAACACGTGAAAACAGTATCCACTGTCACCACTAGGTCTCACCCAGACCGTCCTTGTGGTCCGATAAGGACACCAAATGCACGCGGAGCCACAAAAACTGGGAGTTACACGCTCCACAACATGGCACACCGCGACGGAAGCACGAAAGACGTCTGAGGTTAAGCCAAAGCCAGACACCTCCCAATGTCGACAAACCACATGGTCGAGTACTAGCAAGCCAATAGGCCTCACTGTCACTAGACAAACGACAGGAGACTTCGCCATCGGCTTCCAGACTCACCAACACCACGCACAACCGGAGAACCAACGAGGAATTGGAAGCACACCCGCCACGCGCACACAGGGCTCTGCGGGGGTACCAACGTGCCAACCACCAGAAGGATGCACAACCACAGAAGTCAAAACATCCGCAGAGGTCGAGGACAACACGTCGACCTCAGAGGGACCCAAACTGAAGCAGGGTACCACCAGCGAACACACTCGCTCCCAAAGCGAGAGGGAAAACTCAGAGACATGCTACGACCAAAGCCTAGCGTACCACTGATATGGCTACCTAGACAGGGCAAAGTAGCCACCCCACAGCGGCAATGGTACAACCACAAAACTCAGGCTAGCACCAAGTGTCCCGGAGGCGGAAAGCTCAACGCCCTCAACATCGAGCGAAGTCATGAAACGACACACAAATCTCACAAACAGGCACACGACACAACACATGGTGCTATCACAAGCACCAGGAGCCACCCAAGGTGCAACACAATACACCATGGCTCCAGACGGCACAAAACCAAAACACTTGAACACGAGCACATGGTGCTACCACAAGCACCAAAACTAAGCAAAGTGCAGTGCAAGTGCACCAACGGCCAAAACAACACGGGCTAACGAGAAGGACTCTCCACAAGAGACCTGCCAAAAGCCACACGCAAAGGACCGCAAGCTTGAAAGGGCACAATAGGCCACGCCGGCCCCAGCCCTTGAGGCACAAAATGCGAAGCATCGAAAAACACTCAAGGTGCAGCACACACAACCGCACCAACAGCCCAAGACAACACAGGGCCCACCGAGGGGGACTCTCCACCGAAAACCACAAGAGAAGTGTGACATTTCGGCCCGCATCTTCGATCGTCTTCCGTGTGTATGGAGGCCAGTGTATGGCCAATGACGTGAGTAGTAGGTGTTTTCCACAGTTGTGAGGCTCTGTGGCCGAAGATTTGGGCCCACAGTGCTCACTAATTCCACTGTATGTGAACACGATGTGAAGGGCGTCGCGTTCATGAAACCGTTGTTTTTGGTCTTCATCTACATGTGCGCCACGTGTTGCGCATAGGGCGAGCTTGCTGGCGTCGCTTATGAAGGCGACGGCCTAGTGTGTCGCGTTCAGGTCGCGACACAGTGTGGCGTCGCATTCTTAACCGTGATGTGTTTTTTATAGAACCCCGGCAGAACAGAGCTCACACAAGCTCTGCTCGACCAGGGGTTGTGTTGGAGGATTTCTGGGCGATTCGATTGTTTGGAACTCGGTTTCGACGTGTTCTCGCCGCGAGGATGCTACGTGGAGCGGGGAAACATCGTGTGGGCTCCGTACTTCGCCTGCTTCACGAAGGTAGGGAGATTTCCCATGTTTTGATCCGTGGATTGCTCATGTGATGTGGATGATGTGTTTTCTAGCTTCTAAACAGTAGATAGCATGTGTAGGAACACATTAAAGCATGTAAATGGAAGAAGAACCATAGATTGTAGGGATTTTCGGGGAGATCCAGATGAGGGATTCCGGATTAGGGTTTGCGCCTGTGAAGGCGAAAAACCTATGCGTCGCAACAATGTCGCGACAAAACAATATGTCGCGTTCATATTTTTAAAGGCGACATATCGAGCTGTCGCGTTCTGAAGGCGACACGAACCCCCGTCGCGATCACAGTCGAGGTTTGTTATATGCATATGTATGCTAGTGTAATATATCGTATATGTGTTGTGCGGCAATGGTAAGTGGTGCATTGGCACTCGCAGCGCTCGGAGAGCATGTGGTGTGTGTGGTTGGCGTGGTGTTCACGCAGTTTACGTGAAGGTTTCACGTGGCTTGTGGGGTGTGCACGTGGTTTCCATATACGTGGTGTGTAGTTTGATGCCTACCGTGGATACCTCTTCAGTTGGGAGCCCCTGGATTTGTGTGAGCCAGGCACGTGTGTGCTCGGGACTTGTCCCGGTACTAAGTACCGTCGAGGTTTTGTCGGTCTTCCTGGCCACCCTCACTCTTGTGCTGAGTAGTACATCCGGGCTGAGGGAAAGACGACAGTGGGACAACGACTAGAGAGAGTTTGTTGTGTTTGTCCGCTTGTAGCGCGCTCGTGTGGTGGTGGGGAGACGGACACAGTAGATGTACTGGGCCCCAGCTAGTCCTGTTTCCAGTGCCTCACTTTAGGAGCTCGGGCCAGAGTCCCTAAAGGTGCCAGGCATGGCCTGCGGGGTGTTTGACCTGGCAGGTTGTGGTGGTTTAGTTGACTCCTCCACAGTTCTTTGTACTAGTTTAGTGAGCAGCAACTGGACCTGACCGAGAGGTAGTCCTGTGTGGTTTGTCCGGGTCAGTAGCTGGTGTCGCGAGCCAGTCCACGTGGCCCGAGTGAGGCGTTTTCCTACTGTAGCTCATACACTTGTTTGGGTTTGCCGTTTATTTATCACTATTGGTTTCTGTTAAGCGGCAAGTGGTAAGTGGTATTTACAGTTTTATATCCTGCTAGATAGTTCTATGAATTGTTAGTGTAGTTTCCTACCTTACTACTTGTGTTGGTTTGCTCGGTTTCTAGGGAGTTTCCCTACTGAGCCAGTGACTCGAGAGGCTCACCCCCCTACTCTTTCAAGTGAGGGAGAGCAGGAGACCTCACACCCGTCGTCTAGTTCTGAGCCGCACCGTAGCGGAGGGTCTGCGCCACCGCTGTGTAATTTACTTTTCTGTTGTACACCTCGGGATATGCCCAAGTTGTTGTTGTAGTTGGTTACAGTTGTGCTATGGCCATGTACATTTCTAATAACTTTTGAGATTGGCAAATCTTATATAATTTGAGTTGGTTCCTTTATATTTCTACGGACTAGTAGTTTGATATCCTTGCGAGGCTTTGGCCGGTAACGGGAGGCGGACTCGTGTTTGGCACGTTATTGGGTTAACGGGTCCTGAACAACGAGGACCGTCATAGTTGGTATCAGAGCAAGGTCCGTGTGGAATATAAAGGAATCGAAAATTCTAGCCATGTCCTCTTAGTGTAACCCACTATCTAGACGACCTTGGATTGTATTAATTTACCATATGTTGTGTCTTGGAATGATGCTTGTGCAGAATTAGGAATGGCAGAAAGGAGAACTGGGGAGTGGAGGAGAGGGTCAGGAGAGGACCTACGCAAGAATGATAGAGAAATTTGGGAAAGCCTGATAGAATAAGGATGAGATTAGACCAGCAGCCACCGGTGCAGCCAGCAGCAGTAGTACCACCACCACTCCAGAGGAAGGCAGTGCCAGTAGCCCCAGTTCCACCACCACCTAGAGAGAGGTACCCCTGTAGTACCTATACCTCTGGCAGTTCCAGTGAGGCCAGCTACTGGAGAGGAGACACAGTACCCGTGGATCGTTTTGAGGTTGCAGCCCCTACATACTCAGGAGGCCCCAACTCGGATACAGCAGAGCATTGGATACATGAGATCGAGAGGGTATTGTGATAATGAGGTGTCCCAGGAAGATAGAGTGATTCCTACAGCATACCACCAGCTATGAGGGTTTGTGCAGGAATGGTGGCAGTTAAAGATGCAGACAGTTTTTACAGGCAGACGGAGGTCACTATCACATGGTCAGAATTTTTGTCAGTTTTTAATGATTCTTTCTTCCCAATACAGATCAGCAGATGAAGAGGGAGCAGTTCAGGACACTCCAGCAGGGAATCTCTCGGTGCTTGAATATCAGATGAGGTCATGGCCTTGAGTAGAACATGAAAGGCAGCACACGAGCATCAATACTTGAGAGGACTGTTCGGGCCAGGCAGGGGCAGTCCAGGCAGGTGGTTTAGGCTCAAGCAGCTTTCGACATCCACAGCCGTCAGGAGGATCAGTAAGGGGAAACACATTCTGGAGCTTCTTCGTCATCTGGAATAGAAAAGTGGGGCAAGCAGATCAAGAAATTCTTTCAAGGAGGCCGAGATAGAGGCAGGCAGCAGGGCTTTTAGCAGGGTCGTGGCTACAGGCCACCGGTTCCAGAGGAATCCCGGCAGAGCACGGCAGGGCAGCCTACGACATACTCGACTTTCAGATGTTATAATTGTGGGCAGCCAGGGCACTTACAAGGACTGTCCGTATCCTCGAGAGCAGACTTATGGTAGAGGGACCCAACAGCAGCAGCCTTTCAGCGGTTAGCAGAGCAGGGCAGAGGTGCACCGTACTAAGAGGAAGACGTGGCCGAGTGATGGCAATCACCCGAGCCAGGCGGAGGCATCCATCTCATTGAAGGTATATTACCTTTCTTTGATTTTACTGCTAGAGTGTTAAGTGATCTGGGTGCTTCGCATTCATTTATTTTCAAAGATTTTTTGGATAATATAGTACATCCTTTAGAAGAAAGGCCATGTGAGTTAGTGGTAGAGATTCCTTCAGGAGGATATATGCTACTTCCAGTTTTCTAGAAGAGGTCCCGATAGTTATTCATGGAAATCAGATGCCAGCAAGGTTATATGCTTTAACATTGAAAGATTATGATGTGATACTGGGTAGGACTGGTTAGAGGCCTACGGGGCCATGGTTGATTGCAGAAAAAAGAGGGTCAGGTTTTGCAGACCGGTGGTGTAGTTTTTGAATTCCAAGGTATGCCTTTTTACACTCCCAAGTTTATTATTTCTGCACTTAGAGCTAAAAAGTTGATTAATGCGGGATGTGTAGCTTACTTGCGTCAGCTAGTCTAGTTGAGTATGTAGATTCGGTGCCAGTGGTCAGAGAATTTGCAGATGTATTTCCAGAAGAGTTGCCAGGGCTAGCTCTGCACAGAGAAGTAGATTTTACCGTAGAATTGCAGCCATGCAGTTTACCGATTTCCAAAGCACCTTATAGAATGGCACCAGCATAGCCGAAAGAATTGAAGAAGCAATTGCAAGAGTTGATAGAAAAAGGTTTTTATTAAGCCCAGTCAGTCACCGTGGGTTGCGCCAGTATTATTTGTTAGAAAGAAAGATGGCAGCTTAGGATGTGTATAGACTACAGACAGTTGAATAAAAGTTACAATTAAGAACAAGTATCCTCTTCCTAGAATGAGGATCTGTTTGATCAGTTGCAATCAACCAAGGTATTTTCTAAGATAGATTTGAGGTCAGGATATCATCAGTTGCGAATTAGAGAAGAAGACATTGAGAAGACCGCTTTTCGCACCAGATATGGGCATTATGAGTTTGTTGTGATGCCATTTGGGTTGACTAATGCACCAGTAGCTTTTATGAATCTGATGAATAGAATATTTCATCCGTATTTGGATCAGTTCATAGTGGTATTTATGATGATATACTGGTTTACTCAGCGTCAGAGGAGGAGCATGCAGCGCACTTACGGGTTACTTTGCAGATATTGAGGGATCACCAGTTATTTGCCAAGTTCATTAATGTGAATTTTGGCTGAAAGAAATTCAATTTCTAGGTCATGTAATATCAGTGAAGGTATTGCAGTGGATCTTGCCAAAGTTGAGGCAGTGATGAAATGGGAAGAACCGAGGACAGTGTCTGAGATCAGGAGTTTTCTGGGTCTGCAGGCTATTACAGAAGATTTATTCAAGATTTTTCCAAGATAGCAGCCCCTATGACTAGGTTGACAAGAAAGGGGGTTCCTTTTGTGTGGTCCTCAGAATGCAGACTTAGTTTTGCAGAATTGAAGAAAGGTGACTTCAGCACCAGTGTTAGAAATACCGTTAGGTATGTCAGGTTTGTTCTATTTACAGATGCATCCAAGAGAGGATTGGGTGCAGTTTTGATGCAGCACGCAAGGTGGTAGCCTACGCCTCCAGGTAGTTAAAGAAACATAAGGAGAATTATCCCACCCATGATTAGAGTTGGCAGCGGTTCTCTTTGCATTGAAGATTTGGCGGCATTATTTGTATGGTGAAAGATTTGAGATATTTACTGATCACAAGAGTTTAAGTATATTTTTCTCAAAGGATTTAAACTTAAGGCAACGCCAATGGATGGAATATTTGAAGGATTATGACTTCAGTTTGGCGTATCATCCAGGCAGAGCTAATGTGTAGCAGATGCACTAAGTAGAAAAGTGGTTATGAATCAACTTATGATCAGAGAATGGAAATTGTATGAAGATGGTGGCGGAAAATTCCTATAGTGCCGAGTAGTCAGCGCAGAGCAATATTAGCAACCAGTGCAGTGAGCCGTCTTTATACCAGTAAATAGTGGAGGCGCAGAGAGTAGATAATAGTTTAGCAGATATTATAAGAATGAAGAAGTAACTTTGGAACGACAGTGTGGTCAGACTCAAAGGTCGATATATGTTCCAGCAGATGCGAAATCAGACAAAGGGTTTTAGAAGAGGCTCAATAGATCAAGGTATACCATCCACCTAGGCAGCACAAAGATGTACCAAGATATGAAGAAACATTTTTGGTGGCCGAATATGAAGAGAGAAATTGCAGAGTTATTGCAAGATGTGCATATGCTAGCAAATTAAAGCAGAACACCAGAAGCCAGGAGGATTGTTGCAGCCACTACCCATTCCGCAATGGAAGTGGATGATATGCATGATTTTATTGTTGGTTTGCCCAGATCATCAGGTCACAATGCAATTTGGTGTTTGTGGACAGATTAACCAAGTTTTGTAGGTTGTTACCGATCAGTATGACATGGTCATGGATAGATTAGCCAAGCTGTATGTAGAAAAATTGTGCCTTTACATGGTATTTCCAGTCACCATTGTTTCAGATCGAGATCCTCGTTTTACTTCAGGTTTTTGGAGGAGTTTGCCGAGGGTCGTCGTCGGCACAGAGTTAAGGCACAGTTCAGCATATCATCCACAAACAGATGGGCAGACAAGAGGACAATCCAGACACTTGAAGACATGCTAAGAGCTTGCTGTTTGGTGTGGGAGGTATTTGGGAGCGCTACTTGGGATTGGTTGAGTTTGCTTACAATAACAGTTCCATGCAAGTATTGGGATGGCACCCATGTGAAGCTTTATATGGCAGACCGTTCAGATCACCACTAAACTAGCATGAGGTAGGAGAAAGACAGGTTGGGTCCAGAATTAGTTCGCAATGTGCAGAAACAGTAAAATTTATTCAAGAAAAGTTGAAAATAGCCCATAACAGTCAGAAAAGCTATGCAGACGTCAGATGTAGACCTTTGCAATTTGAAGTTGGTGACTATGTATTTCTAAAGGTTTCTCCTATTAAAGGTGTGCTGAGGTTCAGTAAGAAAGGTAAGTTGAGCCCAAGATATGTCGGGTTGTTCCAGATAAAAGAAAGAATGGGGGAAGCACCTTACAAGTTAGATTTTCCAGTAGATTTTACTAATGACATGATGTGTTTCATGTCTCAATGTTGAGAAAATATATCAGAGATCCATCCCAAGTTGTTAGTTATCAAAGAGATGATCTGAAGCCCGACATGACAATACGGAATATCCAGTGCAGATTACAGGCCACAGACTCAGAAGCTCAGGAATAAAGAGATTGAATTAGTGAAAGTCAGATGGGAAAACAGACAAGGTGAGAAGATACCTGGGAATTAGCAGAAGAATGATGAAAGCGTATCCATACTTGTTTGAGTAAGTTTTATTCTTTTAGGTGATAGTGTTATATAGATTGAATTAAAAGTTTTCGGTGTTCAATTTTTCTGTTTTAAATTTCAAGGATGAAATTTCTTTTAGGTGATAGTAATGTGGCGTTCCAGCCGTTTGGATCGTCTTCCTATGTGTATGGAGGCCAGTATGGCCAATGACGTGAGTAGTAGGTGTTTTCCACAGGTTGTGAGGCTCTGTGGGCCGGAGATTTGGCCCCAAGTGCTTACTGATTCACTGTCTGTGAACGTGACAGTGAGGGCGTCGCGTTCTGAACGCGACATCCCAGGGCATCGCGTTCATGAAACTGCTGTTTTTGTCTTCGTCTGCATGCGTGCCACGTGTTGCGCATAGGGGAGCTTGTGACGTCAACTTATTGAAGGCGACGGCCTAGTGTGCCACGTTTAGGTCGCAACACAGTGTGGCGTCACGTTCTTAGCCGTGATGTGTTTTTATAGAACCCCGACAGAACAGAGCTCACACAAGCTCTGCTCGGCCAGGGGTTGTGCTGGAGGATTTCTGGGCGATTCGATTTGTTGGAACTCGGTTTGACATGTTCTCGCCGCGAGGATGCTACGTGGAGCGAGGGAAACGTCGTGTGGCTCTGTACTCGCCTGCTTCACGAAGGTAGGGATTTCCTGTGTTTTGATCCGTGGATTGCTCGTGTGATGTGGATGATGTGTTTTCTAGCTTTCTAAACAGTATAGCATGTGTAGGAACACATTAAAGCATGTAAATGGAATAAGAACCATAGATTGTAGGGGTTTTGGGGGAGATCCAGATGAGGATTCCAGATTAGGGTTTGCGCCTGTGAAGGCGACAAACCTATGCGTCGCGACAATGCCGCGATAGAAGATACGTCGCGTTCATGTTTTTAAAGGCGACATATCAAGCTGTCGCGTTCTGAAGGCGACACTGAACCTCGTCGCGATCACAGCCGAGGTTTGTTATATGCATGTATGCTAGTGTAATATTATCATATATGTGTTGTGCGGTAATGGTAAGCGGTGCATTGGCACTCGCAGCGCTCGGGGAGTGTGTGGTGTGTGTGGTGGCGTGGTGTTCATGCAGTTTACGTGAGGTTTCACGTGGCTTGTACGGTGTGCACGTGGTTTCCGTGTACGTGGTTTCCGTGTACGTGGCATGTAGTTTGACGCCTACCGTGGATACCTCTTCAGTTGGGAGCCCCAGGTTTTGTGTGAGCCAGGCAGTGGTGTGCTTGGGGCTTGTCCCGATACTAAGTACTGTCGAGGTTTTGTCGTCTTCCTGGATACCCTCACTCTTGTGCTGAGTAGTATGTCCGGCTGAGGGAAAGACGACAGTGGGACAACGAATAGAGAGAGTTTGTTGTGTTGTCGCTTGTAGCGCACTCGTGGTTGGGGGAGACGGACACCAGTAGACGTACTGGGCCCCAGCTAGTCCTGTTTTCCAGTGCCTCACTTTAGGGAGCTCGAGCCAGAGTCCCTAAAGGTGCCAGACATGGGCCTCCGGGGTGTGTGACCTGTAGGTTTGTGGTGGTTTAGTTGGACTCCACAGTTCTTTGTACTGGTTTAGTGGACGGCAGCTGGACCTTCCGTCTGTGGCTGTGAGACTGAGAGGTAGTCCGTGTGGTTTGTCCGCTCAGTAGCTGGTGTCGCGAGCCAGTCCACGTGGCCCGAGTGAGGCGTTTTCCTACTGTAGCTCGTACACTTGTTTGGGTTTACCGTTATTTATCACTATTGGTTTCTGTTAAGCGGCAAGTGGTAAGTGGTATTTACAGTTTTATATCCTACTAGATAGTTCTATGAATTGTAGTGTAGTTTCCTACCTTACTACTTGTGTTGGTTTGCTCGGTTTCTAGGGAGTTTCCCTACTGAGCCAGTGACCGAGAGGCTCACCCCCTACTCTTTCAGGTGAGGGAGAGCAGGAGACCTCACACCCGTCGTCTAGTTCTGAGCCGCACCGTAGCGGAGGGTTTGCGCCACCGGCAGTAATTTACTTTTATGTTGTACACCTCGGGGTATGCCCCAGGTTGTTGTTGTAGTTTGGTTTATAGTTGTGCTAGGCTATGTACATTTCTTATAAATATTTGTGAGATTGGAAAATCTTATATATATTTGAGTTGGTTCCTTATATTTCTACGGACTAGTAGTTTGATATCCCTTGCGAGGCTTCGGCTTGTCGCGGGAGGCGGACTCGTGTTAGGCACGTTATTGGGTTAACAGGTATAAACAACGAGGACCGTCACAAGAAGCGCACGAAAAGTCGACAACATCAAGAGACAACAACCACGTCGGCTCCAAAATGCACACCAAAACACGGAGCACTGACTTTGCCACACGGGGAGCGAAAACCGCAGCAACTCCCTGGCGCGTAAGTAAGAAGCACCACCTCTATCGCGACCGATAGAGAGGCCAACACCAAAACGATGACACGAAAAGCCTCCACGGCACAAGTCGAAGGCACACACCGAAATAACACTTTCACGAGCAAGCCAAGCAAGAAATGCACAGCGGAACAATGCTCATGCAAGCAACCCACAAGAAAATGATACTACCTCGCACTAAATCAACAGGGACCCAATGCCCCCAATTGTTCAGGCAGGCAGCAAGAAACCATCACAATGACAAATGGCACGAACAGGTCCACCGACCCACGGTGCCACAAAAAAACGTCGGTACGAGGGGAGCAACCAGCTCAACCCAAAACAACTCAAGGGAGGATGACTCCACCAGAAGGTCGCAATGATGCACACCCTGTCAACACAACACCACAGTGGGCATCGCCGCCTCGAGCAACCAATGGAAAGCAGGGAAGGACAACACACAACGAGTCTCTTCACACGCAAGAGGAAAATCACAAGCAAGACTGACACTTCCACAAGAAGCACAGCCAGCCAAACACCAACTACACTCCCCAGACCACCATCTGGGAGAGCACGCAGGGGTGCGAGAAGTGAAGCAAGCCCCTTGACCACGGGGACATACGAAGTCCCACAAGCGCAGTCGAGAAACTCGGAAATGAATAGCAAGGCAACCTGGCCAGTGCAACGGCCGGAAACACGGTCGAAGGCACCACGCCTTGACCGACAACGCCCAAGCAGACTGTAACATAGACAGTCCAACCGGCAACAATGACAACTCATCTCTACAGAGAGAGAGCAGCGACAACCAAAACAACATGAAGTAGCTTTGGGGAGAACCTCCACCAAAATCTCCAAGAGCCGTCCTGAGAGAACATCACCAGAACGCAGCCCAACCAAATGGCACACTTCAAACCACAAAGGAAAACAACGGTGGCCCGAAACGAAACACAGAGCACTCCTGGAAAGAACCTCCACCAGAAACGACAAAGGACGATCCTGGAGAAGAACCTTCACCATAATTCACAACCCAATGACCAAACAACACGGATCATCAGAGAGAACACTGCAGCAAGCAAAAGCAATGCAATCTGGTCCTGGGAGAACCTCCACCAGAACCACTAAGGCACTGTTCTGGGAAAACCCGCCAGAACGCACCAGCCAAACCAACGGCACACCTCAGACCCTGAGGTAGCACAACACAGACAGAAATGAGCACGGAACAGTATTGGGAGAAACCCTCACCAAGACAACAATAAACTGTTCTAGGAACCTCACCAGGACACAGGGCAACCAAACGATGCACCTCAACCCATAGGGCAACGCAACATAACCAGAAACGAGCACAACACAGTTATGGGGAAACCTCACTTTCGCCAGAACCAACAGAGAAGAACTCTGAGAGCACCTCACTAGAGCTCACAACCAGCCAGCACCAGGCCGACAGCAACCACAGGCAAGTGTCGCAACGCTCAACCAGCGAGGCAACACGGCACACAGAACATCTGCTTAGCCCAAGCAACAACACCGGACCAAGTAGAGCACAACGCACAACAGTGCACAGACAAGAGACCACACACACAACCAACACCACACACCCCAACAACAGGAGAACAACCAACAAGGCAAGGACACTTCGCCGGTTCCACAGGCAACAACCCTACACCGGTGAAGGCCACACCACACGTAGGCTCTCTCAGCCACAACGGGACACACCCTAGATGCGCCGACGACGACCAGGAGCACTACACCTGGACTTGCCTGCAATCGTCCTCCATACGGGAAAGACCACTGCCAACGAGTCCAGCGCCAACTGCGCCACCACGGCACGAACACACCGAGCGACACACTCTCCACACACGCGATGCATCAACAACTGAAACACACTGCAGTGTGCACACGAAACTTGTAGGGAAGCCGCACACCTGCAAACAATTGAAAGCACAAGCCTAACACTAGTCGGATGGTGTCAGCAGCGTACTAGTACCTTTCTTTGGGACAGCTATAGTTATTACTTCCTTACAAATCTCAATAGACCCCGCTCTGATACCAACTGTAACGACCCGACCTCCCGGACCCCCTCCAGGGACCCCAGAGTTCGCGTCGCCACCCACGCATCCGAAGACCCAAAATGGTTGGAAGAAATGTCTAGTGAGATATGTACTGAATTCGAATACTATAACATCTGTACAATAAAGAAAACTCTGCACAACGTGTCCCAAATAAAAGCACAGGTACAAGAAGAAGGTGCAGTCCTTAAGGTACGAGGACTACAGGGCCCAAGACTTGCAAAACACAACTCTTAGCTCACTCGGCTATAAGAGCTCACAACACTCAGCTCTTACTACTGCTGACAACACACGGTGCCACAGCCGCCTCTACACCCGTCCGACACCGAGCTCCCACGACGACGAGCCCCTAACTGAAGAAGTAGGGGGGTGAGCCTCGCGAACAAGGCCCAGTAGGGATTACAGTCTCTCTCACCAGCCAGAGCAGCAGGAACTCCGAAAATAGGAAAACTACACTAGAAAGCTGTAAAGCGAGTAACGCCTACATCATGGTACTCTAAGCAGCGGAATAGAATAAAGTAATGCCACGACCACCAACCAAGGCCGTGACACACACACACGACTCCCGCAAAAACCAACGGAGTCAGCACAGAGCAGAAGCAACCCTCGGCACACCTGCCGAGACCACGGAACAACCAAGTGAGAACGACGTCTCACCTCAAGCATGACCACCTCAGACTCTGCAGGGTCGAGGGCCCATAAGCAGAACCACCCGGACCCTGGACACACCACCAGGTCGGGAAACCACACTCTCCGGTGCCACCACAGATTGGTACCCAAGAACGGGACTACGAAACCGAGAGAACACCAAGCAGAAACCACCAGAAGCCAGGTCCGCACAAGGCCAGAACAACGATGCCCATGGGAACTAGGCACAACCAGGCTATAACCACCGTGCAAGCTAGGGCAACGGATAATGCTTGGAAACGTCGTGAGGAAACGCCGTCACAACCACAGCAACCAAGCCACCGCCGCTAGCAGCCAAGAGGGGGGGGGGGGGGGGCGTAGTCCACACGCTCTGCTCGCTAGCCTAGCTCCTGCCTCCGCCCCCGCGGAAGGGTGAGACAGAGCCGTCACAGAAACACACCAACACACACAACACCCGCAGCCTGGCCAAGCTGCAGCCTCACGCCTAACCTCTCTACGCGGCTCCGAAACTAACGTAGAGAGAGGCAGTGAGGCAAGGGACTATCTGGTCTACACCAGGAAGAACTCCAAACACCTCGGCGTCCCAGACCCAGACAAGAGAGCTCTACAAACGACTCAGTGCCGCTGTCCAAACCTCATTTTCCCCTTAGCTACAGAGTCTGCCCTGTCAGCTGCCAACTTGAGCACGCTCGTAGCCTGGAGTACCCCTCAACAGGCTCCCGAGGATGGGGGTCCTAGGAAACGGAGACAACCTCTGAACGGGACAAGCCCTCAAGTGCCAAGCACTGGCGAAAGGCGGGGCAAGCACAACAGAAAACCGCGCCGAACCGCTGGCTTGTAACCCACGACAAGCTCAGTAGGAAAAAGGCACGCACAAACCCTCAAAGGGTCGTCGGCCAACCAAGGGACGCAGGAACGGCTAGAACCTCGGACACCACTGGACAACACGAAAACCCGTCGCTCTGCTAATAATCGATTGACCGCCAGTCAATCGATTATTAGACAGACGCGACCCTCCTAGCACCACTGCCAGGACACGGCCACGAAGGTGTCACCTTCGGTCGCGCTGAACGCAGGGAGGTAACTTGCCGCGTTCCCTACCAAAAGGTCCTAAGGGAAAAGCCTACCCTGGGGCACACGCAGACATACAACTGGGCCCACGAAAGCACCCGAGACAACACAGATACTGTCGTGACCCCCAAAGCCATCGCGACAGGAAGGGCACCACGACAGCCACCCTGTTGCGATGGGGCAACGCGTCGCGTCAGCACCCTGTCGCGACCGAAAAGCGCATCGTGACAGTGACCCTCGCCTCTTCTGATGTCGCAACGCGCCGAGCTGTCGCGACATCAGCAGAGAGGCAGACCGATGGGATCCTCATCCCAGGCCACCCACAAGATACAAACACACCACACGGGGGAGGGGAGCATGGGGAAAGCAGTAAACAACTATCTATAAACCCCGAGGGGCTCCTAATCCACCTGGATCGAGAAGGGTTCAAGCAATCCCTACCGGTTACAAAGGATGAACCCCAAGAGGGCTTCACGACGCATGACACCTCCTCCTCACTCTACGATGCCGCTCCACCGCTCCGCCACGAGCCTGCCGGCGCCACCACACCCCGATCGACGGAGGGGAACCTCCCATCACTGGAGAAGAGGGGCAAAGGGAAGAAGAGGAGAGAAGGGGAAAAGGGGAAAGGGTAGCCGGCCAAGGCTTTTAGCCTTCAGTACCCAAGACGCGACGGACCGCCCCGTCGCGTTAAGGACCTTAACGCGACGTGTCAACGGGACGCGACCAGAACGCGCCCCCCAGGGACGCCGCAACCACCTGACAGGTCGTACTGGCACACCTGCCACCTTGACAGGCATCAGATGACCGAAAAGACAGAAAGCAGTTGTGACCTATTGACCGATTGTGACACAAAGACACAACGGAGAAGCCGAGAGCGCGACAAGAACGCGACGCACACGCTCGTCACGACAAGGATGACTGTCGCGTCGCACACCCACGATGCGACACTAACGCGTCGCCTAGCCGGGACGCGTTAGTGGCCAGTCATCCCAGACACCGGACAAGAAGCCGGGTCTTACACAGATGCTCGAGGATATGTTGAGAGCGTGTGTGATGGATTGGAAGGGTGATTGGAAGCGTCATTTACCTCTTGTGGTGTTCGCATATAACAACAATTTAATGCGAGTATTGGTATGGCTCCATTCGAGGCTTTGTATGGGCGGCCTTGTAGATCTCCTTTATGTTGGGAGGAGACGGGTGATAGGCAGTTAATTGGTCCGGAGTTAGTGCAAGAGACTTCGGATAAGATTCAGCTTATTAGGCAGAGGCTTGTTGCGGCGCAGGATGGGCAGAAGAGTTACGCCGACAACAGAAGGAAGGATTTGGAGTTCGAGGTTTGCGAGCATGTTTTTATAAAGGTTTCTCCTACTCGAGGTGTTGTTAGGTTTGGCAGGCATAACAATTGAGTCCTAGATTCATTGGCCCGTTTGAGATTCTTTGGCATTGGGTAGCATGGCATATAAGCTAGCTTTACCCCCGACGCTAGCTATTGTTCACCCAATATTCCACGGATCTATGCTCAGGAGGTATGTGCGTGATCCGTCTCATGTTATTAGTCACGAGCCAGTAGAGATTCAATCAGATCTGTCGTATGCCGAGCAACCCATAGCTATCCTTGATTGGAAGGTTCAACACCTTAGGAACAAGAGAATTGCGTCCGTAAAGGTGCTTTGGCGGAACTTCTCGCGAGAGGAGGCTACATGGGAGCTTGAGGATGCCATGATGAAGAAGTATCCCCAATTGTTTGAGTAGTGTCGTTCTAACTTCGAGGACGAAGTTTTCTTTAAAGGGGAGAGGTGTAAGGCCCTCGAACTTTGTTCTTTATTTTAGACTTTGTCATATGGTGTTTAGTCACTTGTGTATAGAGCTATGTATATGTATGTATATGTTGTCCTAGTATATATAATGTTTACATGATGTTGTATATATGTGCTGTGGTAGCTATGTATATATTGTTTTACTTACATTGTACATATGGTGCTTAAGTTATACATTACATATTGTGTGTATATATATAGTGTATGCATGTTATGCTGCATTCTGTGTTTTGGCCGAGAGGCATGTTAACGTCAACATGCATGGACGTATGGGAGAGTCGACGTCCAGATCGATGGACGCTGACTCCCAGTAAACGGCAGCAATGTGGCCGTCTATTTCCCCCGAAATTGTGCGGTTAGATCTGGAAACGACAGCGTTTCCTCTAGTCCCAGTTTTGGAAACCCACTTCCAACGGTAGGATTCCAACCCTAAAGCGTATCCCGACCCCCTTAGCTTATAACAACACCGTTTTCGGCCCGATTAGGTTCCTTTGGCTCTTGTGAAAATCCTAGAACCCTGTGAGAAAACCTGACTTTTGGAAGCTTTGATCTGGCGTTTGTGTGCGTCTTCCGGCGATCTACAATGACTGGAAGATACTTTGGATGTTTGTGAAACTTCTCCGACTCCGGTGTGCGACCTACATCGACTTAAAAGACCAGATCTGGGAGGTTTTGAGCACCTTCTTAGCTGGCCGAGGAGGGCATCTTCGACGAATTAAATCCGTTAAACAATTTCCAAAGGCAAGTAACCTATGGATCTCATCTCTAACCATGTCTAGTAGGTCTCAAGAATTTATTAGAAATTTTATCGTGTCCTGGAACCCCCTATTATCTTGTTTTTGTGCGCTCTGTCTGGTTTTCTGCAGATAGGATATTGACGGCCACATGTGTGCCATCAAGTTCTTGAGTGACGGCAACATCGTGTGCCGTTAACCCTGTGGCGGCAACTCTGTAGCAACCCTAAATTTTTGGAAAAATAAAAATTTAATATTTATATTATTAATTAGGAAATCAAATAAAAGGAAGATGTAGGAAACAAACAAGAGAGAATTAAATAAAACCCATTAAAAGAAAAGGAGTAATGGGCTTTTCTATATTGACCCATTACAAATTAGTGGGCTAAAATAGAGATTTTAAAAAGGGAGAATATAAGAAAATACCCTAAATTCGGAGTTTTATTATCTCCTAATTGGACAGGGGTTATTAATGCAATAAATGTGGCAATTAGAGTTGGAATAGGATTCCTAAACCTACCCCATATAGTCTAGCACGAATTTAGATATATCCTAACCCAATTAGAGATTGGAAAGCAAGAGAGGAAATGTGGAGTTAGGAAATCTCAGAATTTAGAGGAATTTGAGTAGTAGTAGGAATAGAAACTTGTATTTACATAAATACATCTCTTAACCCTCTTGGCCGACCCTAGCTCGTTGCCAAAGGTTGTTGGATGTGGAGAAGAGGCCAAGGAGGAGAGGATCTCGTGGGTAGGGGTGTAATGAGCCGAGTCGAGCCGAGTAGTATGGCTGCTCAAACTCTGTTCGTTAATTTTTAATCGAGTTCGAGCCGAGCTCGAGTTATATCGAGTATTGAAAATGCCTGTTCAAACTCGGCTCGTTAAATACTCTCGAGCTCGAGCCTTAACGAGTATTTTAACGAGCTTAATTGAATTTGTGAGTTCGTATATATAAGTAAGTTCAATCCAATCTACAAGTAAAAAATTGATCGTTCATAAGACCTAAATTTATCTTATTTCAAACTCATATCTCAATAGTTATGATGAGTTACTTAATTTAACTATTTTAATATAATGTTTGAAATATATTCATAATTGTTACAAGCAATATGAGATTAATAGATAGACCCACAAGGGAGGGGGGTGGTGTGCGACAAGGTAGGGGCGGTGCTGTAACTCCCCTTCGCACACCGCCTAGAGCCCCCTTTCTGCACTGTCGGTGACGGTACTACGCCGCCGAGAGCACCGTCTGCCATTGACGGATGGTCCACAGTGGTCGCCTGAGATGCCAGTGGCCGACAACGCACCCCTCGGTCCCACCGGGGGGCTCACCTACTGCGTAGGTCGGTCTCGAGAGGAAGAAGATACTTGATATACGGGGGACCTTGCACACTAAATTTTATGTTCATCCCCTATTACATGATCTGTGTATATACCCTAATTTGCATAATTTGTGCATATACACTGTGGATTTAGTCTATGACATTTAAGCCCTCAAAAATATTTTATATTGTAATAATAATTGTATAAAAACAAATAAATATTTATATCAATATATACTTATTATATTTAAAGAAATATTTAAATGAGTGTTAACGAGTACTTAGACAAGCTCTTAACGAGTATTTAATCGAGCTCTTAACGAGCTCTTAAACGAGTTGTTCACGAGTATAATCGAGCCGAGCTCACATATGTTCAGACTCGGCTCGTTTATGAATTGAGCTTTTTTTCTTGTTCAAGCTCGGCTCGTTAATTAAATAAACGAGTCGGACGAGCTTTTATCGAGTCGAGTTTCGAACTACTCGTCGAACGTATCGGCTCGTTTACACCCTACTCGTGGGGAGAAGGAGTTCTTGGAGCTTCTTCCTCGTTCTTGGAGTTCTAAGTCCTAGAAGATAAATCGAGTCAAATGTAGGCATTCTCACAAGCAAAATCAAATCAAATCCATCTATAGGTAGTTCCAATCACAGGAACAAAAGCCCTCATGTTTCATAATTTTTCATCGAGCCAATCTTTTGTTCTTGATTTTTAGAAGTTCTACAAACATGATAACCGAGTGTTCATGTTTGAATCATATCTCCATTACACTTGATCCCATGCTACGAAATTTTTACTGTAGACACTTCATGTTGTTAGGGATCTTTTGCCCCTGAAAGCCTAATTTTGGTTGAGCATGTGCTCGAATTAATCAATCTTGCTCTCTGTATCATGTTCTGTGTACTCATATTGTTCATGCTCAACTATGTTCAAACCACGCTCCCTCTCTAATTCTATTTACTGGAAGTACTCTCACATGTCTAGTTTCATTTGCCTTAGTTTCATGATTTTTCATCGTGTATACAATTAGTTATGATTTTCTAAACGACCCTGTATCAAAATCTGATATTTGGACCCCAATCCAAGACAGAGCAGAACTCTGTCAGACTCAGTCCACGGACCTGAGGAACGTGACGGCAACAGTCGCGTTCTCAGCCCGTCGCGACGCCTCTTCTTGTCACGTTCTGAACGCGACAGAAGACCCCGTCGCGTTCTGGCCGCTGAGCAGACAGCCTGTCGCGACCCGTACAGGACCCTATCGCGTTCCTTCAAGACCCTGTCGCGACCCTTACATGAGTACGTCGCGTTCACAGGATTTTGCATGAAAACCCATAAAAAATGTTACCCTTACATGAGTATGTCGGACCCTTGCATGAGTACGTTCACGCCTTTTTAACAGTCATACACGCAGTAAAAACACTGTTTTAAATTGGAGCCATATTGAATGCTTTAAATTACATATTCAGGACTTCTTTTCTATCTATGATTTCTCTACACATGCACACACATGAACCATCCATATATGGATGAAATCTGGCATAAAATATCTCATAATGTATATGGTAATTTATTGCAATAATGTATATTAATTGCCCTATTTTAAAGGACTTGTATGTTTCTAGCGTGTTTATATACCGATATCGATGTGCTCCACTGTTCTAGAATTCCTCTAGAACGTTGAGCACCTGTTTTCATACACACTTTACTTGGCTTGTGGTGAACTCTCCGTCGAATATTCCTTTCGCCGGACTAGTGAACCCTTGCACAAGGCCTCCGTAAGTCTCCTCTGATCATGGATTCCCACATGGTCGACGAGCCGGTTGTACCCTAACACCCATTACCTTTAGAGATCAAATGATCCAAACGGCTATTAGAAGATCGCTCTTACTTGAATCACGTCGGACTCTGGACTGTGCTTAACAGGGCCAGTGGTAGGGTCGGAGTTCACTGACTGCCAACACTAAGGTGCGGTGTTGTGCAACTATTACTATCACCTGTTTACTCGTCGCATTACGTGCAATGTCCACTAGCTCTCATCCGTACTCTACTCGCTCATCTATTCACGGTCACTCTACTTTCATCTATTCATCTAGTGCTCTCATCTACTCTTGGTACTCTATATTGGCCATTGACTGATTGTCTAAAGATAAAGAATTAACCAAGCATGGCAATAAATAAAGGGCCCGATCTGGTCCTGGGATGTGCGCCCGAAAGTGCTAGTGCCCATGGGAGTTAAATGATAGAGTGTTTGGCATTACACTCAAGTGCTATCTATCTCGACTATCTATATGACAATCAAAACACAAAACGTGCTATACTCTCTCGATGTCTAGAATGACAAACAAGTGCTATACTCATCGTGCTATTACTATACCTGTGCTAGTTATGCTATGGCCATCCTGCTATAATACTTGTGCTATTTTTGGAAACTATACTCGATCTCGTGCTATTGTGCTATCCTGTTACATGTTGTGCTATCTCTTGCTATATTTTCACTCTTGTACCTGCTATCTTTAGATACTCTACCATTAAATGCGTTAATTATTTAAAGCCTGCTTGAGCCTGAGATTTAAGTCCTACTGGCGTTATCGCTCACCCTACGTTATTTGATGTTGTTCTCAGGTGAGACCGAGGGACACATACACTCATGAGGAGGGAATGACCAAGGTGAAGGCAGGAGTACCTCGAGTCATGATGTTATCTTAGAGTTGTAGTTGTTATTTCCTTTATTGCAATGTAATGGGCCTATAGAATGGCTCTGATATTAGTGGTTGTAACTAGACATTTGAAATTATTTAATGAGAAAGATTTGCTTTAGTATTATTCAATGTGAAATGGTCTGAGTATAGTATACGCTCTATACCTTTTTCTTGCAACTGCCTTCGTGCTCCGATATTCCGCGTCGGGGCGTGAGAAACCCTGCGGCCAAGTTCATTGTTTTTCACAGAACCCTAATTTTCATATCTGTGTGATTATATTCGGACTTGTGGTTGTCTATACATGCTATGAGATTTATGCTTAGTCAGGTACAGTCAGTAGATCATGCCATGAGGATGAGTCGAATTTTTGTAAACTATATTATTTATTAGAATTTTCTGTAATGGGAAAATGAGCATGATTTGATCTTAGTAATGCCTCTGATTAATTAGATCCATGATGTATAATGTTTCACCAATTTTCTCGCTCATATGATGACTGTCTTCAGGTATTGGCACTGTGGGTATGACTGTTTACGAGAAACATACTTAAGTGAAATTAGTGAAAATAGCATGGAATCTTTTATTGTTATAATTAGTGTACATATTCAAAAAATATGAAAAAAATGAGCATGTGGTATGTTATCTATTTAGAACATGTGATAAAAATTCACACTATTCTGATGACTCACACTGATGCAAGAATAAGGGTCTAATTCATGATTTAGCATATGAGGAATAAACTATGTGAAGATTAAATGTTTTACAGTATGATGAACACTGTTATAGTTAAATTTACCTTGTGAAACAGTAACATGATGGTAGATAAACTGAAGCGTGTGTAGTCATTTAAAGTGTAGATAAATGTGAAATTAGTACATGGTCTAATGTAACTAGTGATAAAGTGAAATGTGTAACCTGTGCCGTTTAGTGACCTGCTACCATAGATGTAAGACCGACCTCCCGGACCCCCTCCAGGGACCCCGAAGGTCGCGCCGCCACCCACGGATCTGAAGACCCGGAAGGGTTAGAATTAGTCCAGTGAGAAAGCAATGAATTCAAATAACTATAACAGAAAGTTCGTACAATAATAAGGGAAATATGTACAACATGTCCTAAATAAAAGTAGGTACAGAAAGAAAGGTGCAGTCCTTAAGGGGCATACCCCGAGGACTTGCAAAAAGGCAACTCTCGACTCATTCTTTACAAGCCTCTCACGCTCACAACTCACACTGCTGGCAAGCACGGCGCAACAAACTGCCACTACCACCGTTCGGCGATGAACTTTGCGACAGTGAGTCCCTACTGAAGAAAGTAGGAGGGGTGAGCCTCGCGAACAAGGCTCAGTAAGGATAAACCAGTCTCTTACTAGCCAGTGCAGCAGGAACTCCAATGAAAGCGGAAGCAAACTACTCTAGAAAGCAGTAAAGCAAGAAAACACCTACTGCAGAGTACTACAAAGCAGCGGAACAGAGTAATGCTATGACTCACAACACGGTCGGGCCAGACACGACTCCCGCAGAAAACAGAACAGCGGGAGTCAAACACAATGCGGGGAAGCAACCCTCGGCACGCACCCACCGAGACAAGAGGCTCACGGAACAATGGAGCACCATGTGAGAACAGAGTCTCACGACACAAGCACCAACATCACAGACCTCCACGGGATCGGGAAGGAACAACCAGGTGTCAGCACGAGAGACACCGAGCAACCACGTGAGACGGACGTCTCACCACCAGCACGGCTACCTCAGACCTCCACAAGGTCGAGAGCCCATAAGCAGAACCACCCTGGACCCGGGACACATCACGAGGTCAGGGAACTATGCACTCGCTGGTGCCACTGCACCATGGACGGTACCAAGGAACGGGTTACAGAAAACAGCAGTCGGGTGCCTGCACAAGGCACCCCGAGAGAACATGCTAAGCGGAAACATCACCCAAAGCACATGCCAACCAGGCCAGACCAACAAAGCCCACGGAAGCTAGACACAACTAGGCTACAACCACTGTGCAGGCTGGGCAATGAGACTCACTTGAAACAACGTGAACCACTGTCACACTAGTCAACCAAGCCACCACACCCGCAGCTATGAGGAGGACACACCGTCCACACCTCTAGCTCGCCAGCCGCTGACTCCTGCTACTACCTCCCCGGTAGAGTGAGACTAGTGAGCCACAGCAGAGAACACACCACACACTCACCACCGCAGCCCGGCCGAGCTGCGGCCCCACGCTTGACACCACGACGTGGCTCTGGAACCAACGCCGAGAGAGGCAGTGAGAACGGACTAGCTGATCCGCACCAGAAAGAACGCATCAACCACCTCGTGACACAGACTCAGCTAAGGGAGCTCCACAAGTGACTCTACGCCACTGCCCACCACCGTTTTCCCTCAGCTCTGGAGTCCGCCAACACAGCTACCAACTCGAGCACGCTCATAGCCCGGAGAACTCCCTCAATAGCTCTCGAGGATGGGAATCCCAAGAAAATGGAGACAACCTCTGAACGGGACAAGCCCTCAAGTGCCAAGCACTGGCGAAAGAGAACAGGCAGGGGAAACCACCACAAGCAAATGACACAGTGACTTGGAACTAATACAAATCAGCCGGCACGGCACGCACGGTACCCCTCCCGGAAACCCAGGAGGGCCGTCGGCCAACCATGCACAACCACCAAAGCTAGAACACAAGCAACCAGACTGACCATAGGAGCGCCACCTTCTGAACAAGAAGGCGACGACCAACCTGTCGCCACCAGGTCGCGACGACCAGGGTGCCGCCTTCTGATTGAACACGACGTATCAACCTGTCACATTCAGAATCAGAAGGCCGAACCCCAAGTAGGTCAACAGACCTGCAGCTGAAAACACCAAAGCCAGAAGGCGACGAGAACATAGTCGTACCAGAAAGCAGAACGCGACATGGATCCTGTCGCAACCAGAAAGCGACACACAGGGTGTCGCCTTCAGATTCAAAACGCGACGTATCAAACCATCGTGTTCCTCATCTGAAGGCAGGGCCCTTGGGGCAAAACCATCCAAAGGCCCACACCCCAAAGGGCCACAAGGCCAAGGCCCCAAACAGGAGGACTGGCCTCATGCCAAGTTGGTGAGACCTCCCTCTAACCAACTTGGACACGAGCCATCCTCCGCCACGATCGGAAATAGGAACTGAAGGGCAGAGGGGGAACGCGACGGCCAACTTGTCACACCAGAACGCGACAGGTTGCACGTCGCCTTCTGTCTGGGTCGCGAAAGCTAACGGTCGCGACCTCAGACAGAAGCCCGAACCGAGCATTGGGCCATCCCATGGTCCCACAAACTACACTACTGCCTCAAACAAGAGTGGGAGGGGGCACACACCGAAAGCAACTAAAAAGAGGGCTCGAGGGGCAATAATGCCACCTCTCCTCGCCCGCAAACCACAAGAACAAGCTAAACACATAGACGGAGCACCACCGGCAAGCATCCACCCGTGCGAAATCACAAGGGAACTCACGAGCAGGGAAGGATCACCCAAACTAAGCTCCATCTACACCAAACAGGTAAGAGAGCAGGAGATCCCTACCTGTAAATAAAGAACCGAACAAAAAGGCCTTTACGAAGGCTCGGCCACCTCCTCCTCACCCACGACGCCGCTCACTACTCCGCACGAGCTCGCCAGTGCTGCCAGCCCAAGCCACCTGAGGAGGGAAGAGGGGAAGCTCCCCACCTCGGAGAAGAGGAGGGAAGGGAGAAAGGAGAAGAAAAAGAAGAAAGAAAGGGCGCCTGCCAGCCTTAAGGCCTCGGAAATGAGGGTCGCGACAAGATGCTTGTCGCGTTCTCAACCAGAATGCGACGCCTATCTCGCCGCCTTCTCAAAAGTTCCAACAGGTCTTCTGATAGACAGACAACCTCCAGACCACGTGTCACACACGCAGGCGTCTCAGGTGAACGCGACAACTGCACGTCGCCTTCACACACGCGCTGCGGACATGTGGCAAACAACCACAGAAGACCACTGGAACACGACACAGGGGCCATCGCCTTCTCAACCAGAAGGCGACATGGAACGCGTCATGTTCAGAATGCAACAGCCCTATACGTCGCGATCCCAAGGACTACTCCAAGGGAACCAAAACCTGGGATGTTACAAATCTAACCAACTTAAAAACAATTTTGTCCTCGAAATTAAGGGCGAAACCCGGTCTGGGAAAACAACTAGATGGAGTGCCTAACCAGACATCTGACTGCTCACCGAGCACACACCAACCGCCGCGGAGCACACAATCGGATGTCGACAACTCCACAGGCGCGACACGCACCAAATCACTCAGAAAAACATCGAAAACGCCAGTCGGAAACTACGCGACTAAGCCCTCAACAGACCACGCTGTTGAGACCAACCGGTCAGTAACTCACTCTGTCACCAGTGACTAGATAGAGGACACAGTACTGCCAGCAAACCAAGGAAAACACCAAGAGGTCAGACACAAGACTCCGCTGAATAGCCTCGCACAACTAACAATAGCTGGATCAGCCGTAAGCCAAACGAGAGTCTTAAGGGTGACCCAAAACAAAGCGATAACACGCACGGGAGAACACCACGGCACGCAGGACAGTGTCCATCGGCACCACTAGATCTCACCTAGATCATCCTCGTGGTGCAATCAGGACACACAACGCATGCGAAGCCACAAAGGCTAGGAGTTACACACTCCCAATGTGGCACACCGCGACGGAAACACGGAAGGAAGACGACAGAAGTGAAGCCAAAGCTTGGCACCTCACAAGGTCCACAAACCACGTCAAGCAAAACAACGTCCACCGGCACCACTCGATCTCACCTAGATCCTCCTCGTGGTCTGGCAAGGACACACACACGACTATGGAGCCACAGCAAAAACTAAACTAAGGGCTCACAAGCACACGCACAGAGACAAGACCAGGGAAGACGTTTGAGGTTGGCAAAGACAAGCATCCCATGAGGTTGAGGACAACATGCCGACCTCAAAGGGACCCAAACAGAAGTAGGTTACACAATCGAAATACACTCGCTCCCCAAAGCGAGAGGGAAAACCCGGACACAGGCCGAGGCCAATACCTGGCGTACCACCGATAGAGCTACCTAGACAAGGCAAAGCAGCCACCCCACAGCAGTAACGGTACAGCCACAAGGCATCGACCAACACAAAGTGTCCCAGAGATGGAAAGTTCAACGCCTCGAACACCGAACAACTCGCGAAACAACGCACAAAGCTCACAATCAGAGAAAACAACACAACATACGGTGCTAACATGAGTACCAGGAGCCACCCAAGGTACAAAACAATGTACCAAGACTCCAGATGCCAAACCACTTGATCACGAGCATAGGGTGCCACCACAAGCACCAAAACCAGGCAAGATGCAACACAATTGCACCTAAGGCCGAAACAACCACAGGCTAACAGGAAGGTCTCTCCACAAGAGACCTGCCAAAAGCACGCAAAGAAGCCACAAGCCTAAAAGGGTAGAATAGGCCACACGGCCCGGACCCTTGAGGCACAAGAACACGGATTATCGAAAAGAAACACCCTCAAGGTGCAGTACGCAACTGCACCCATAGCTGAAATGATTCATGCCAACTGAAGGGACTCTCCACCAGAGACCCACAGGCGAAACACACGGAAATCCAGCAGCTTCAAGAGCGCAACGACCACGTCGGCTCTAGAAGCATACAACCATAGGGCCCCGCTCCTACCACCACAGGTAGAGAGGGCCACTTGCCCAACGGTGACAAGTGCCTCCAAGCACAGCCAAGGCACAGGCAAAAACACACACCGGGACGATGCTTGCACAAGCAAGCCAAACAACAGAAAATCGGTACTGCCTCACACTGAACATAGGGCACGCTGCCCTACATCGTCCAATCAAGCAACAAGAAACCAGCACAGCAAGAGACAGCGCAATAGGTCACCATAACCCATCGTGCTACAAGGAAACAACGCGCACAAGGGGAGCAACCAGCTCAACTTCCAGACAACACAAGGGGAGGGACCTTCACCACAAAGGTCACCACGGTGCGCAACATGGCACCAAATGCCATGGCAGAGTACCACCACCCTGAGCAACCTGCGGAAAGTAGAGGAAGAAGACACGCAACAGACCTCTTCCTCACCCGAAAGAGAAAACAACATGCAAGGCTAGCACTCACACAAGAGGCACAGCCAGCCAAACACCCACTACGTTCACCAGACCACCATCTGGAAGAGCACGCAGGGTGCAAGAAGCGAAGCAATTCATCCGACCACGAGGACACATGAAGTCCCACCAGTGTAGCCGAGAAAACTCGAAGACGAACAGGAAGACAACCTGGCCAGCACCACGGCCAGACACACGACCAAGGACGCAACACCCTGACCGACAATGCCTAAATAGACTGTCACAACGATAGTCCGATCGGCAACAACGACAGCTCATCTCCACCGAGAGAGAGTAGCGACAACCAAAACAACACAAAGCAGCTTTGGGGAGAACCTCCACCAAAAGCGCCAAGAGCCGTCCTGGGAGAACCTCACCAGAACGCGGCCCAACCAAACGGACAAAACACATGGCCAACTGAGAGAACACAGCAGCCAGCGAAAGCAACACAAACTGGTTCTGGGAGAACCTCACCAGAACGTAGCCCAACCAAACAACACACTTAGAATCGCAGGGCAACACAACGGTAGCCCACAACAACACCGAGCACTCCTGGGAAAAACCTCCGCCAGAAGCGACAAAGGGCGATCCTGGGAAGAACCTTCACCAGAATGCACACCAACCAGCCAAACCACACGGCCAATGGAGAGAAACACTGCAGCAAGCAGAGCTACAGAAGCAACGCAAGCAGGTCCTGGAAGAACCTCCCCCAGAACCACCAAGGCACTGCTCTGGGAAAAAACTTGCCAAAACGCACCAGCCAACACAACAAAGCATACCTCAACCCTGAGGTAGCACACACAACCGACAGAAACAAGCTCGAAACAGTCCTGAGAGCAACCCTCACTAGGACAACAACCAACGATTCTGGAAAACATCACCAGAACACAGGGCAACCAAGCGATGCACTTCAACCTCGAGGGCAACGCAACAACAACCAGAAACAAGCACAACACAGTTCGAGGAAAACCTCACTTCCACCAGAACCAGCAGAGAGAACTCCGAGAGCACCTCACCAGAGTTCACAACCAGTCAGCACAAGGCCGACAACAACCACAGATTAGTTGTCGCAGCGCTCAACCAGCGGTGCAACACGCACACCAGCATCTGCTTAGCTCGAGCAAAGACACCGACTGAGCAGAGCACAACGCACAACAGCGCAAAGGCACGCGAGGCCAAACACACAACCGACCACAACACACACCCAACAACAGGGGACAGCCAACAAGGCAAACACTTTCGATCGATCCACAGGCCACAACCCTGCACCGGTGAAGGCCACACCACACGTAGGCTCTCAGCCTTCGCGGACACACCCACACGGACATGCAAGCCGATGACGAACTCAACCGCAGCACGAGAGAACCAGCAACCACGCTCGTAGCACGCGCACCCAGCAACAGCAGCAACACTCTCCTGCAACTCACACTTGAACCCTGCTGGAAAGCTAGCCACTTGCAACAAAGAACCAATTGCTCACACCTAACAACAACTCTAAACGGACGGGCCATTAGTGTACTAGTACTTTCTTTGGGACTGCCATAGTTATTAACTCATTACAAATCTCGTTGGACCCCTGAGCTCTGATACCACTGTAACGACCCGACCTCCCGGACCCCCTCCAGGGACCCCGAAGGTCGCGCCGCCACCCACGGATCTGAAGACCAGAAGGTTAGAATTTAGTCCAGTGAGATAAGCAATGAATTCAAATAACTATAACAGAAAGTTCGTATGATAATAAGAGAATATGTACAACATGTCCCAAATAAAAGTACAGGTACAGAAAGAAAGGTGCAGTCCTTAAGGGGCATACCCCGAGGACTTGCAAAAAGGCAACTCTCGACTCACTCCTGTACAAGCGTTCACGCTCACAACTCACACTGCTGGCAACGCACGGCACAACAAACCGCCACCACAACCGTCCGGCGACAAACTCCTATGACAATGAGTCCCTACCTGAAGCAAGTAGGGGGGGGGGGGGGAGGGATGAGCCTAGCGAACAAGGCTTAGTAGGGATAACCAGTCCTTACTAGCCAGAGTAGCAGGAACTCCAACGAAAGCGGAAGCAAACTACTCAAGAAAGCAGTAAAGCTAGAAACACCTACTACAGAGTACTACAAAGCAGCGGAACATAGTAATGCCATGACTCACAACCGGGTCGGGCAGACACGACTCCGCAGAACCAGCAGAGTCAAACACAATGCAGAAGCAACCCTCGACACGCACCCGCCGAGACAAGAGGCTCACGGAACACCGGAACAACCACGTGAGAGCAGAGTCTCACGACACAAGCACCAACATCCCAGACCTCCACGGGGTCAGGAAGGAACAACCAGGTGTCACCACGAGAGACATCGAGCAACCACGTGAGATAGACGTCTCACCACCAGCACGGTTACCTCGGACCACCACAAGGTCGAGGGCCCACAAGCAGAACCACCCTGGACCCCAAACATGCCATGAGGTCAGGGAACTACACACTCGCTGGTGCCACTACCACCATGGATGGCACCAAAGAATGGGTTACCGAAAACAGCAGTCGGGTGCCTACATAAGGCACCCCGAGAGAACACGCTACGCGGAACACCGCCACAAGCACAGGCCAACCAGGCCAGACCAACAAAGCCCACGGAAGCTAGACACGCTAGGCTACAACAACCGTGCAGGCTTGGGCAATGAGACTCACTGGGAAACAACGTGAACCACCGTCACAAAAGTCAACCAAGCCACCGCCACCGGCAGCTGCGAGGAGGACACACCATCCACACCTCCAGCTCGCCAACCGTTAACTCCTGCCTACTACCTCCCTGGTAGAGTGTGGCTAGTGAGCCACCGCAGAGAACACACCACACACGCACCACCGCAGCCCAGCCGAGCTGCGGCCCCATGCCTGACACCACGACGTGGCTCCAGAACCAACGCCGAGAGAGGCAGTGAGAACGGACTAGCTGATTCACACCGGAAAGAACGCCTTAACCACCTCAGTGACACAAACTCAGCTAAGGTAGCTCCACAAGAGACTCTACGCCGCTGCCCACCACCGTTTTCCCCTCAGCTCTGGAGTCTGCCAACACGACTGCCAACTCGAGCACGCTCGTAGCCCGGAGAACTCCCACAACAGGCTCTCGAGGATGGGGCCTCAGGAAAACGGAGACAACTTCTGAACGGGACAAGCCCTCAAGTGCCAAGCAACGGGCGAAAGAGAACAGGCGGGGCAACCACCACAAGCAAAAGGCACAGCTGACTTGTAACTAATACAAGTCAGCCAGCACGGCACGCACGGTACCCCTCTCGGAAACCCCCAGGAGGGTCCTCGGCCAACCAGGCACAACCACCAAAGCCAGAAACACAGGCAACCGGAATGCGACCACAGGAGCGTCGCCTTCTGAACAAGAAGGTGATGACCAACCTGTCGCCACCAGGTCGCGACGACCAGGGTGCCGCCTTCTGATCTGAATGCGACGTATCGACCTGTTGCATTCAGCATCAGAAGGCCGAACCCCCAAGCAGGTCAGCAGACCAGCAGCCGACAACACCAAAGCCAGAAGACGATGAGAACCTAGTCGCTACTAGAAGGCAGAACATGACATGGATCCTGTCGCAACCAGAAAGCGACACACAGGGTGTCACCTTCAGATTCAGAATGTGACGTATCGAACCATCGCGTTCCTCATCTGAAGGCAGGGCCCTTGGGGCAAAACCACCCTAAGGCCCACACCCCAAAGAGCCACAAGGCCAAGGCCCCAAACAGGAGGACTGGCCTCGTGCCAAGTTGGTGAGGCCTCCCTCTAACCAACTTGGACACGAGCCATCCTCCGCCGCACGATCAGAATAGGAACTAAAGGGTAGAGGGGAATGCGACGGCCAACCTGTCGCCACCAGAATGCGATAGGTTGCATGTTGCCTTCTGTCTGGTGTTGCGACAACTAACCTATCGTGACCTCAGACAGAAGCCTGAACTGAGCATTGGGGCCATCCCATGGTCCCACAAACTACACTACCGCCTCCAAACAAGAGAGGGAGGGGAGCACACACCGAAAGAAACTAAAAGAGGGCTCGAGGGGCAACAATGCCACCTCTCCTCGCCCGCAAACCACAATAACAAGCTAAACACGTAGACGGAGCACCACCGGAAAGCATCCACCCGTGCGAAATCACAAGGGAACTCACGAGCATGGGAAGGATCGTCCAAAACTAAGCTCCATCTACACCAACAGGTAAGAGAGCAAGAGATCCCTACCTGTAAATGAAGAACCGAACCCAAAAGGGCCTTCACGAAGGCTCGGCCACCTCCTCCTCGCTCCACGACACCACTCCACTGCTCCGCCACGAGCTCGCCGGCGTCTCCCAGCCCAAGCCACCTGAGAGGGAAGAGGGGAAGCTCCCCAACTTCAGAGAAGATGAGGGAAGGGAGAAAAGAAGGAGAAAAAAAGAGAAGAAAGAGGCACCTTCCAGCCTTAAGGCCTCGGAATTGAGGTCGCGACAAGATGCTTGTCGCGTTCTCAACCAGAACGCGACGCCTATCTCGTCGCCTTCTCAAGTTCCGATAGGTGTTCTGATAAACAGACAGCCTCTAGACCCGTGTCACACACGTAGGCGTCTTAGATGAACGTGAAACTGGCACGTTGCCTTCAGACATGCGCTGTGGACACGTGGCAAACAACCACAGAAGACCACCAGAACGCGACACAGGGGCCGTCGCCTTCTCAACCAGAAGGCGACACGGAATGCGTCGCGTTCAGAATGTGACAGCCCTATACATCGCGATCCCAAGGACAACTCCAAGGGAACCAAAACCAAGGATGTTACAATAGAGGGCTGTGGAACCGTACTGTAGTAAAGTCCTTATAGGAGGTTCATGTGTGTGATATCCTATGGGCATTAGGATGAAATCCTGGAGGTGGACAAGTACCACTGGTTAGGGTGGAGAGTGCTTCTCCCGGTTTTGCGCAGTTAACCAAGATTCGTCACTGTGTTGCCTAGGTGATGGGTATGTGTAAGTGATTTGTGTCCTTCTAGTGGTGGTTTGGACTATGTGTCACGTCAATTAAGTGTAAAAATGTGAATATGTGCATGTGAACATGTGAATTGTGAAAATGTGAAGTATGAGTATGTGAAATTGTTGTGTGAATGAGTTAGCATGTGAATAAATGTAAACCCATGTGATTGTATTTAATTCATGTCAAAACAGCAAGTAAAATGTGTGTATAAGAATGATAAATGCATGAGAAAATGATTAGATATCATACTAGGTATGTTATTTACTTTGTACATAGTACCATGCTTTAATTGGGTATAGTTGTAAAATGATTTGAATATGATTTAGATCCTTGTACCATGTTGAATAGAATGTGTAGAAAGCATGCTATGTGTTTTATATTTAGTCGTTAAAGTAACATGAAGCATGTACCATGTTGATTCCTAAATGCAAAAAAAACTAGCATGTGTATGTGATATGTGTAAGGGTGTTGTCCTTAGATTGCTTACTAGGTCTCTTTAGACTCATTCTTGCTTTGGCGTACAGGTGTGACAGGTGTCTCCACTTCTGAGGAGGACATAGTTAGGAGCGACTCCGAGCGCGAGGAGCAGCTACCTTTGGGGACGTTGCTACGTTGTTTCTTTTCTTCATAGTATGTAATTAGTGGAATTGTGTATTCATATGGACAATGTATTTTATTTGAAGTGTAATAATGTGGACACTTGTATTTCTTTTATTGCTATCTAGACTGTGGATATTGATGATGATGATGGAATGAGAATGAGATTATTTATTTATTCCACTATAATCTTGTATATTTGTGTACATCTCAATCTAGTGTTAAGTGTTGGGTAAATGTCCCACTGTAATGACGCCCTTTGTACCGAAGTGGATTGGTATAATCGTACCGGTATAAAGAGGGTCGTTATAAGAACAAATTTAGTTGTGTCGACACACATGCAAACTTGCGTCGACACACATTGCGTGAAAACTCAGAATCGTAAAGGGTATAGTTTCCAAAGGGTGTGATTTATCTCTGGAGACTTTTGAGAGATTCTCTTGTTACCAAAATGCCCTTTCATTAAAGTGGCAATGAGGAGAAGGACTCTTGGACACCTGGCAGCCTTGGGTGAACCCTAGGTTTTTGTGCACATGTCTCCCACGTACAAGGGACTGCACAGAGGCTATATAAGGTCTCTTGTCTCATCTGGAGCAGCCATCCATCACAGAAGACGTGGGGATCAAGGCCAAGCAGTGAGAGAGTGTTAGAGTGCTGCAAGAGGAGCAGATCAAGGAGAATAGTAGCAGAGGAAGAAGAAGCAATCGTGCAAATCAGAAGTTGCTAAAAGAGAGCATCGTGAATTGAAGAAGGCCTCCGAATCTTCTCAAGAATCTTCAATTCAAGCCTCCACCAGATCATCTCCAACAAGGAACATCCATTCATCTCTCTTTTACTTATATTCTATTAGAGTGTTCATCTTAATTGGTTCTTGAGTGCTCATGCGATCTGTACATGCGTTTTGTGCAGATTTCAGTGTGCATGTAAGTGTGTGAATCAGATCAGTGCTAGAGGATCTGATTTCTTGTGAACTTGATCTAGCTAGTGTGGTTTGAGTCGTCGTGCTCATGTGTGTGGTTTGAACCGTCGAGCTCTTGTGTGTGTGTTGTTTGAGCTGTCGATGTAGCAACCTGATTTTTTGCAAAAAATAAAAATTTAAATAAAGAATTAAAACCTAGCTAAAAGGATATTTGAATGAATATAGCATTAAATAAAACCCATTAAATGGAAAAGAGTAATGGGCTTTGCTTAATGGATCCTCTAAATTTATTGGGTCAAAATATGAATTTTACAAAGGGAGAATAATAAGAAAATACCCTAAATTCGGAGTTTAATTACCTCATAATTGGAAAGGGTTATTAAGCAATAAAGTGGCAATTTGAGTTAATTAGAGTAGAAATAGGAATAGGAACCCATACATGCTTAAATACACCTCCTAAACCTTCTTGGCCGACCCTAGCTTGTTGCCAAAGTTTGCTGACATGGGGAAGAGGTCAAGGAGGAGGATCTCGTGGGAAGAAAGGTTTCTTGAAGCTTCTTCCTCGTTTTTGGGAGTTTCAACCCTAGAAGACAATAAATCCAAAGGTAGGCATTCTCACAAGCAAAAATCCTAATATTTCGTCTGTAGATTGTTCCATGCATCAGGAACAAAACCCTCAAATTTCATAATTTTCCATTGAGCCAATATTTTCTTCTTGAATTTTGAAGTTTTGCAACTCTCTTGACCCCGAACCCTCTTCTTAATTCTTGTTCTCCATGAATACTAAATCCCATGCCTTGAAATTTTTATGGGAGATACTGATGATCATTAGGGGACTTTTGCCCCTAAAAGCCCTATTTTTATCAAGCATGTTGCTCGAATTAAATCATTCATCTCTGCTGCACCTGGAATCAGGTTGCTTCTTGTGCAACTTGTTATAACTATGTCGATAAGATGATTGTTTCCAAATTCCTAATTACTGGAAGTACTCTTGTATGTCTATTTTCATTTGCCACTGGTTTCATGATTTTTCATCGCATATATAATTAGTTATGATTTTCTGAACAACCCTATATCAAAAATTGATATCCCTGGTCCGCAATCCAATGTCTGGTCTGACTCTTGTCAGAGTCAGCGCAGACGACCAGAAGGCGACACCTTGATATGTCACTTTCTGGGCTACGATTGCGACAGCCTACCTGTCCGACCAAGAAGGCGACAGGTGAGCCGTCGCGTTCTCAGAACCCGATCTGCAAGCCATGTCGCGACCCTTTTCAGGCCATGTCGCCACCTGTCCTACCCCTGTCGCAATCCTTACTGGCATGGCGCCTTCAGAAGAATTTTGATGAAAATCCATAAATTATTTCTGTCATTTTCTTACCATATATTAGCAAGCATTTGTGAAAATAATTGCGCAACAATTCCCCCCTTTTTGTTAATGACAAAAATAATCTTTTATGTAGACAATGTAAACAAATATGTTCAAGCATTTTTATCAAATATTTTCTTACCATATATTTCTCCCTATATATATGTCTCCTTATATATATATATATATTTCTCCCCCTGTGTGGTATTAACAGAAAGGATAGAGTAGAGATAAAAAGGAAGAAATGCATAGAGATTAGGATGAACCAAGTATATTAATAATTGAAAAAGTAATAGTACAAAGTTCAGGAGGATCTCCGGAGATAAGAGAAGGTGATATTTGATCAAAGAAAGGTTGGAGAAGATCTCACAACTTCTTCTTGTTTTCAGGAAATACATGAGTAAAGATAGAACTATCTAAGTTGTAAGAAGGTCCTACTGAAGGAATTTTCCTATAGGATTTAAGGTGCCGGCGATGATACCAAGAAAGCTTTTTATGAAAGGCATCACTGCTCAGAGTCTGCCTTAAAGGAGTGAATTTCCTACTAGCAGCTTTGTGCAAAAAGTCATGGGTGGTGATGTTCCACTGAAGTCCTTGAGACTGAGCTGCTGCCTTGGCCTTGTAGTATATTCTGTATCTGTCTTCCCATTTGAGAGAGAGAGAGATTTTCAGAGGGCATCATAATTCTTATTCATATATAAGAGGGAGACATTTACTTTTTGTTGCACTCTTGAGCCTCTTCAGAATAACATATTGCCCATTGTTCTTCTGACAATCTCTCAGACTCTGCAAAGCTGTGCTGAAACTCTTTCAGATAATCTGTAGTCTTTGCAGCGTGCATCAAGACAAACCTATGAAAGGATAGATCTTTGGCATACTTGATTTGAAACCTGGCGGCTAGCCTGATGTGCCTATTGAACACTACTTGAGCAAATTCCTTTCTAGAGGAAACTACACCTATCAGGCTGGGAAACAGATTAGAGGGTAATCCAACAGTCATAGATGGAGTGATAGCTCTTTGCCCTTTAAGTACCATGGCCCACTGACCCCTACTAACTTTAGCTAGATTTAATTGAAATTTGTCTTCTTGAACATATTCATTTTGTTGAAGCTGACTTACTGTTCTTTTATTATATTCCCAAATAGATCAAAAAAACTAAGACTCAAATGGAAGGAAACATTCAGTTTGCCACTGCTTTTGGCTCTAGCCTCTCTAAACTTTGCTGCTTCTACAGGGTAAACTGATAGAAATTCCTCAACTGAAAGACTATGACTCTTCTGAGTGATTAATTTAAAACATTTAGAGAACTTTCTGAGTCCTAATCAAAAGGGGTAGCCAATCTCAATTTGTAATCAGGCAACCCATGACTTCTAGAAAGACATTGATTCTCAAAAAATCTTCAAAGAGAGCAAAATGATGCTCAGAATGAAAATGAAAGCATACCAAAAAGGAGGAAATGTTAAGCTAAGTTTAGTTTCCTCTTCTACCCAACATGAGATGGAAGTACCACACTGGCCTACCTGAGCTAGAGGGTGTAGGAATTTAGAAAAAGGAGTAGATGAGGTAGGAAGAGATGAGAAAAAAATGAGTGGCTAAGATGTGGAGAGCTGGGATGTTTACAGGTGTTGAAGTGTAGGTATACACTTGAGAAGGAGGCATAGGAGGTGACTGGTGGTGAGGGACGTTGTTCCTCTAGTTTGGAAGTAGATGGGGGATGATGATCAGAGGAAGGTGTAGGTTGAGAGGAAGGAAACACAACTGACCCAGATTTGACTAATCTCCTCTTAACTCTCCTCTTAAGGTCTGAACACTAGACTGAGATACTTCTATTAGGGATGATTGTTCTACTGGTTGTACCTCTGGCTGAGCGGGTTGCTCTTCTGGCTGTGCTGCTGGTTCAACTGATTGCTGCTCTATCTGCTCAGTAGGCTGTTCAGGTTGTTCTAGTTTTGCTCTGGCTACTCAGATGATAGATTGGATGCTGGGCTTCAGGTTGAGTTTCTGTGGTTGGAGCTGGAGAGCTGCCCTTATTCTGCTGGCAAACAAACTAATATAGTAGATCCTTCATCTGCTGAACTTCATCCGACAAAAAATTACATCAATCTGATGTATCTGCATCTGATGTACACCAAGCATATCTTGTTGTCTGAGGACCAAATTCAAAACATCATCTATGATCCTACTTGTCTCCCCCTGAGACCTTGCCTGGGTCTCCACAGGTGGTGGAGAGACATGATGAAATCCTTCCATAGTAGGCTCAAAAGGTGTAGGACTTGAAGGCTCTTCTTCATGGGCAACTGCTTTGCCTTTAAGATCCCTAAGTACTTGATTAATGGTTTCTTCAGGGGATCTTGCTCAAAGGAAGGTCATGTTGGTTCTTCTTCTCTGGGACTGACAGCTTCTTCTCTGACTGCCTCACTTCTATCTGCTATTTGCTATAATGGAGGAGCAGTAGAAGAAATACCATGCACTTCATCAGAAAATGTTTCATGAGTGCAGTCTGGTACAGAATCCTTTGTCCAAAAATTTTGGGCTTTATCCTCTAAAGTTTAGTGGCTTCTGTGAAGAGTGGATAGCCCAATCTTTTCTTTAACTGACACTGACAATTCATCTGCTAAAACCACCGAAGATCTTCTGAAAATAATTGTTAGCAGAGGTCCATAGGATGTGATTCATGTAAGAACCTGGAGCTTGCCATTCTCTCCGAGATAACAGAAGCAAGATTCACTTGATGTCGCTGAATGGCATAAAAAGTAAGTTGCCATCTTTGGCTGTGATGGACGAATGAGTACCTGCTCTTGGCGTCACTATAGTAGTGAGGACAGCATGGAGGAGCCTTTTCTCTACTGAGAGCTCGTTGATGAGAAGCCGTTTCTCAGAGATGCTACCTTGGCTTCCAATAATCCCTAATATCTATTTCTCCAAAGATACAACATCACTGATCTTGTGCTCGGAGGTAGGACAATCCAAATTTCTGCTAGTAAATCTTCAGATATAGAAATCTTCGTACCTTTCACATACCCTTCCAGAGATCTATCTGTAGAGAGTTGGAGGGACACATAGAAATCCTTCACTGCGTCTTTAAAGGTTGGTTCTTTAATCTCGCACAGTCTTCTCCATCCCAAAACTTCAAGGGTTTCTGCCACAGAACTCAGTCGGCCTGTCAACTGAGAGAAATATACAACTTTTCAGGACAAATTGAAGCTTTGGCGGAGGTTTGTCTCGGAATTTCTCCGAGTGAGGAAAGAGACATCTAGAGCCCTTGAAGAGGCCATCTAGACAAATATGATAGAAAGGTCTAAGAGAATTGCAAAGTAGGTGTGAGATGGTCCCAAAAGAGTCAAAGATCCTATCTTTCTTCAGAAGGTTTGAAGAAATCAGAGATTCACAGCACTGGTTTAGTCGGAGTCGGAGACGGACGGGGGAACCAGGAGGATGACGAAAGAGTCAGAGCAGTTCAAATGAGGTGATTTGGAAAGAGAAGGAATGAATTTATATAAAAGAGGAAGTCTATAGAGGACTACAGATTGGGAGATTAATGACTGGGAATGAGTGAATAAACAATTATTATTTAACCCTCCCCAAAATGAATAAATTGAATTTTAAAAGATGACCAGCAACTTCGTTCCTAAACTTCAACTTCTGAGAAGTCACTGCCCAGAAGTTAGAAAAGTTCACAATAGATTGATCATATAATGTACTCAGAGTTTTTAAGTATTTATTCAGGATTACTGTAACATCCTGGGCTTTCCGATTCCTTCGGTTGTGTTTGGATGACTGGCCACTAACCGTCCGCTCTGGGCGACGCGTTAGTGTCGCATCGGAGGTGCCCGACGCGACAGTCATCTGTGTCATGACCAGCGGTTCCGTCGCGTTCTTGTCGCGCCCGGTCAACGGGTCGTGACATCGTTCCACTTTTTGGTCTTCTGACACCTATTAGAGGGACAGGCGTGTCAGGGCAACCTGTCTGGTTGTCACATCGTCCCGGAGGGACGCGTTCTGGTCACAGTGTGACGACCGTCGTGTTAAGGTTGTTGACGCGACGCCCTGCCCCATCGCGTCTTGGGGGCCGAAGGCTTAAAGCCTTGGCCGGCGCCCCCTTTCCCCTCCTTTGGATCTTTCTCCTTTCCCTCCTCCTCTCCGAGGAGGGGATGCTTTTCCCCCTCTCTTCCTCCAGCGGTTGGAGCTTGGCGGTGACGGCGGCTTGTGGTGGAGCTGGAGTGGCACCGTGGAGCGAGGAGGTGGCGGCCATGGTGTCGTGAAGGCCCTTTGGGGTTCAGTTCTTCCAAAATCGGTAGGGATCTCTTGTGCCCTTTTCCAATCTGGGTGATTGGGATTCCTTTTGTGTTGGTAGTAGCTTTACAGCTTTCCCCATGCTCCCCTCCCCATTGTGGTGTGATTGTAGTGTGTGGGCAACCCCGGGATGTAACATCCCTACGGTCTACCTCCCGACTAATGTCGCGACTGTAGAGCGCGGTGCGACATCAGAGGAGGCGTCGCCTTGGTTGGGTGCGACTTATCGCGACGTGGTTGGCCGTCGCGATAAGAGTCATGTCGCGACCCGATTTCCTGTAGCGACAGGGTTCTTGTCGCGACGCGCTTCCCTGTCGCAACAGGGCGCTTGTCGTGGTTGCCCTTCCTGTCGCGATGGTATCGCGATGGGCTAGGAGGGCGCGACAACACCTGGCTTGCCTCGGGTGGTTCCGTGGCCTCGGTTGGCGTGTTGGCGTGTGCCCCAGGGCAGGGTTGCCCTTAGGACCTTCTGGTAGAGAACGTGGTAGGTTGTCTCCCTACGTTCAGTGACTGAAGGTGACACCTTCGTGACCGTGTCCTAGCAGCGGTGCTAGGAGGCTCGCGTCTGTCTAATAATCGATTGTCTGTCGGTCAATCGATTATTAGAAGAGTGATGGTTCTGTGCTGTCTAGTGGTGTTTCGAGTTTTCGGGCCGTGCCATGTGTGCCGACGTTGGCCGACGGCCCTTCTGGGGGTTTCTGGGAGGTCGGGTCATTACAGTGGTATCAGAGCTCAGGGGTCCAAAGATATTTGTAATGGGTTAATAACTATGGTTGTCCCAAAGAAAGGTACTAGTACGCTGCTGGCCCGTCCGTGTAGAGTTACTGTTAGGTGATCATGTGGTTCTTTGTTGCACGTGGCTAGCTTTCCAGTAGGGTCCGAGTGTGTGCTGCAGGAGAGTGTTGCTGCTGTTGCTGGGTGCACGTGCTGCGAGTGTGGTTGCTATCTTCGCTCATGTTGCGGTTGGATTCGTCCTCGGACTGCGCATCTGGGTGGTTGTGTCGCGAAGGCTGAGAGAGCCTACGTGTGGTGTGGCCTTCACCAGTGCAGAGTTGTGGTCTGCGGAACCGGTCAAAGGTGTCCTTGCCTTGTTGGCAGTCCCTTATTGTTAGGGTGTGTCCTTGCTGGATGTGTGTTTGACCTTGTGTGCCTGTGCGCCGTTGGGCGTTGTGCTCTGCTCAGTCGGCATCTTTGCTCGAGCTAAGCAGATGCTTGTATGCCGTGTTGCATCGCTGGTTGAGCACTGTGACACCTGTCTGTGGCTGTTGTTGGCCTTGTGCTGACTGGTTGTGAACTCTGGTGAGGTGCTTCCGGAGTTCTTCTCTGTTGGTCCTGGTGGAGGTAAGGTTCCCCAAGAACTGTGTTGTGCTCATTTCCGATTGTTGCGGCATTGCCCTCTGGGTTGAGGTGCATCGCTTGCTGCTTCTTGTGTTCTAGTGATGTTCCCAGAACTATTTTGTTGTTGTCCTAGTGAGGGTTTCCTCTCCCTCTGGGACTGCTTCTGTGCTCGTTGAAGTCTTCCGCTATGTTACCTCTCTTGGTTTGAGGTCTCTGTTGTCTGGTTGGTTGCCGCTACATTGCCCTCGAGGTTGAGGTGCATCGCTTGGTTGCCCTGTGTTCTGGTGATGTTTTTCCAGAACCGTTGGCTGTTGTCCTGGTGAGGCTTGCTCTCAGGACTATTCCAGGCTTGTCTCTGCCAGTTGTTGTGCTATCTCAGGGTTGAGGTATGCTGTTGTTGTGTTGGCCGGTGCATTCTGGTGGGTTTCCCATAACGGTTCCTTGGTGGTTCTGGTGGAGGTTCTCCCAGAACTGGTTTGTGTTGCTTCCCGTGGCTGTTGTGTTTTTCTCTCAGTTGACCATGTGTTTTGGCTGTTTGCTTGGGCTGCGTCCTGGTGTAAGTTCTCCCAGGACTGGCTCGCATTGTTTCTGCAGTTCTGCTTGTTGTGGAGTGGTTTATGTTCATTTTGGGCTACCGTTGGTTGCCCTGTGGTCTGAAGTGTGTCGTTGGTTGAGCTGCGTTCTGGTGAGGTCTCCCAGCGGCTCTTGGCGCTTTTGGTAGAGGTTCTCCCCAGAGCTGCCCTGTGGTTGTTTTGGTTGTCACTGCTCCTTCTCTCTATAGAGATGAGCTGTCATTGTTGCCAGTTGGACTGCCTGTGTGACAGTCTGCTTGGGCTTTTTCGGTCAAGGTGTGGTGCTTTGACCGTATGTCTGGCCGTGGTGTTGGCCAAGTTGTCTTCTTGTTCGTTTTCAAGTTCTCGGCTACGCTGGTGGGACTTCGTGTGTCCCGTGGTCGGGTGGTTTGCTTCGTTCTCGCGCCCTGCGTGCACCGTGGTAACCTTTGTGGCGAAGGTCCCTCCCCTTGTGTTGTTTTAAGGTTGAGTTGGTTGCTCACCTCGTGCGCGTTGTTTCCTTGTGGTGCGATAGGTTGTGGTGACCTATTGTCCCGTCTCTTGCTGTGCCGGTTTCCTGTTGCCTAACTGGGCGATGTGGGGCAGCGTGCCCTATGTTCCGTGTGAGGCAGCACCGGTTTTCTTTCGTTTGGCTTGTTGGGTTTTCCATATATCATGTTTTTGATGATCACATTAACATCCTTGAACATTGATTTAATGCAAAATTGATGTGCTAACTAACATGAAAAACACCATGAAAGTGATTGAGTTAAACATTGCTAAATCATACAATGTACATCACTAACATGTATTTGCATGTAGGTGCACAAGCATGAAAGATGGAGCATTGAAGAGGCATTGAAGAAATGAGCAAAAAGCACAAAAATCTGTCAAAGAGGTGTATCTGTCGACAGATGCATGTACCTGTCGACAGATTCATACAGTCATTCCAAGACAGAACTCAGGTTTGCATCTCTGAGTGTATCTGTCGACAGATGCAATGTACCTGTCGACAGATTCACACAGTCAACCCAGGACAGAACTCTGTGTTCTATTCCTGAGTGCATCTGTCGACAGATGCAAACTGCCTGTCGACAGATACACTCAGAAACTCAATTTCCTGAACCCAGTTCTCAGCCTGAGTGCGCCTGTCGACAGATGCAAGTGCACCTATCGACAGACGACGGAAACATGAGATTTTGAGTTTCCAAATCCGGCCCCACTTGGGTGTTTCTTCCTCCACAACCCCCACCTTTACCTAACACTATATAAGCATCCTTTGGAGCCAATTCGCAGAGAGCAGCCTCCCATCCAAGAGCCTCCAAGGGACCAAGAGGAGAGCCCCAAATTGCTGCTCTGCTTCAACTTTCCGCCCAGATCGTCGTGGAATCGCCATCTATGCGGAGCTGAAGCCGGATCGTCATCACTTCAACCTTCTACATCGATCATCTCCATCCAATCAAAGTTTGAAGAGCGTTTGGACGATCCACGAGAAGAATTCCAACTGGATTTGTTCCCCAACTCTGAATTCTTCTCCATTTC
>JACBKR010001125.1:0-45955 GCA_014218235.1 Colocasia esculenta | reverse complement strand
GCTTTGTGTGGCCCGGCCCGGTCGGCTCGCCGGCCCGGAAAAATAAATATAATTTATATTAAACATAAAATTTATATTTAGAAAGAGAGTTATATGTATTTTTTCTACAATAAATCTACTCAAAAATATAATCTTTTACAAGTTAAATGTTATATAGATATAAGTAAAATATATATTATTTTTTATAGATATATTATAGTAGATATATTAAAAGTATATATTATATAAATAAAAATAATACTTTTTTTATTTTTCGGGCCGGGCCGGGCTTTTCGGGCTTTTTCTGGCCGGGCCGGGCCGGCCATACCGGCCTACTCCCGGGCCTGGGCCGGGCCCGGGCCGACTTTTAAAAACCGGGCCTGGGCCGGGCCTAGCAAGGCCCGGCCCATTGACACCCCTAATTATGAATGCATGTATGATTGGTTTTTATGCAATATTAGTTCTTTCAATTTATCAGATTTTCCCTCATTTTTGCTGTTTTTTTTTTTTTTTCTGTTTTTTTTTCCTGAATTTTCCTGAATTTTTTCCCAAAAAAAACCATTTTATAACTGGTCGATCCAGGATCGGCCAGACTTCCCTTGGATCCATGGGATCTTGCGATCCGATCCGATCCAGGATCGGATCGAGCCTGGTCAATCCCGATCCCGATTCCGATCCTGCCTTCCATGCATGCACTAGATATATTTATCTTATCCTCACTTTTTTCTCAACTTGGCTTTCTTCTTGGATGATGTATAATTCAGTGTCACACTGACAACCATGGTGTGTTTTGCAATTTGCACTTGCACTTTCTTCTGGAGGAAGGGGGGGGGGGTGACTAGTCCACACCAGTTCGTGAAGTGAAACAATGACGAAGTTAAAAAGGAAATAGTGCAGATGGCCTGAGCTGGGACAAGCTGGTATCTGGAGTCTTGCGTGCTGCACAGGGATGTTCATTTCTTGGGTTGATGTTGAACTGAGAAATCGAACCGCAGTTCAAAATGCTAGACTTCGGGTTAATGACCCAATTCAAGCCGGATTAGCTTTAAATGGTTCGTTCGCTCTAGAAACCGCAAATAAACTGACCAGTTTTTTTAGTATTTTTTTTTTCTCACTTTTTCTTCTGGTTTTTGCAGAATTTTTTTCAGTGATTTTTATACTTATATTTTTTTTGCTAATGGATAGCAGCATTTAACTATCTTTCACTGTTTTTCTCACTGATTTTTATTTTTATTTTCTGATTTTTGTTTTCATTTTTTTCTCACTGATTTTTATTTTTACTATTTTTCTCACTGATTTTTATTTTTACTATTTTTCTCACTGATTTTTATTTTCACTGTTCTTCTCATTGTTTTTTTAATTTTCACTTTTTTCTCACTGAATTTTATTTTCACTGTTTTCTTACTGATTTTCATTTTCATTGTTTTTCTCATTGATTTTTATTCACTGTTTTTCTCACTGATTTTCTTTATTTTCACTATTTTTATCACTGATTTTTATATTGTCCTTTCTGAATATGGATGTAAAAAGTTAGCTCTAGTTTTCTTCTTATTATTATTTTTGTTGTGCTAGGTAGGGGTGTTCAATTTCCAGTTTGACACGACAAACCAAACTGAACCGAACTGAATTTTTTGGTTCGGTTTGGTTCAAAGTCCAAATTTTGGGTCAATGACCCGAACGAAACCAAATAAATTAACTAGTTTGGTCAGTTTTTTTGGTTTTAAACCGAGCCAGACTGTTTGAAATGAATTGGTCTTACCAAGTCCCTAAATTTTAGAAATTTTAGAAAGTGGATAGATTTGGCTTCATTTAATATGTAGGCAGATAAATTTTAGAAAATGGATTCTACCATGAGGACAGCCTTTTAGAAAATGAATTTCGATGTTGTGAATATGAGATATTGTCTTACTTGGTTTCTAGCTCTCTATTTTTTATTTTTCTTTTTTGAATGTGAGGTTTTCGTTTTCCAACTCTTAAAAGGGTTATATGATGTGAATTTGCTCTGGTTTATAGGTGTGCCATTTTTTATCCATAGACATGTATTTAATTATTACCAATATGTGCTCATTGCTCAATCTTCATTTTTATTTTTTTAATTTGAGATTTCTAGCTCTCTAAATTCAATTTGATTAATTTAAAAATGTCAACTTGTCAAAAGACCAAAGTCCATAGCCAAAATAATAAGACAAGTTTCAAAACTTATACCCTAATAGTAAGCAAACCCAAATTAACGAGAACCAACAGCCCTAAAAAAGTCCAAAAGGTCCAAACCGTGAATTGAAACGAACCAAACTGATTGGTTTGGTTCAATTTATATCGGCCTTGATTTGATTTTGTTTGGTTCCAAGTCTGATTCGGTTTGGTTCGATTCGGTTTGAGTTGAAAATGGTCTTGAATCGAACCGGACTGAACCATGTTCAGCCCTGCCATGCATACTTGTGAGAGATAGGAACCAAGAAAAGAAAGAAAAATGAGGTTATTATTATTTAACTATATAATGACACTTTTTCTTATACAGTTGAAAGCTGCGCTTTTGCTTCATATTGATGGGACGGTTTATATCGGCCTTGGTTTGATTTGGTTTGGTTCCAACTTCCAAGTCTGGTTCGGTTTGGTTTGATTTGGTTCAGGTTGAAAGTGGTCCTGAATCGAACTGGACCAAACCATGTTCAGCCCTGCCATGCATACTTGTGAGAGATGGGAACCAAGAAAAGAAAGAAAAATGAGGTTATTATTATTTAACTATATAATGACACTTTTTCTTATACAGTTGAAAGCTGTGCTTTTGCTTCATATTGATGGGACGGTTTATATCGGCCTCGGTTTGATTTGGTTTGGTTCCAACTTCCAAGTCTGTTCGGTTTGGTTTGATTTGGTTCAGGTTGAAAATGGTCCTGAATCGAACTGAACCAAACCATGTTCTGCCCTGCATACTTGTGAGAGATGGAACCAAGAAAAGAAAGAAAAATGTGGTTATTTATTATTAACTATATAATGACACTTTTTTTTATACAGTTGAAAGCTGCACTATTGCTTCATATTGATGGGAGCAGTTCAGTTGCAGAAAATAATGGACGGCAGGTGAGGCATGATTTTTCTCATTTTAGTCATGTCATTTGCAACTGGAGCAATGGCACTTCAGTTAAAACTATACAATGGAATGATCAGGAATAGACTGCATGCCAATGCCACACTAATAAAACAACATGCTGTCGAATACAGATGCTGACATATGGGCGGGTGGTTCCATTCTTCGAGCTTTTTGCTCGTATTGACGCTGTTGATTCTGAGACAATCAAGGAAACAGCAAGAAACTTCATAATCGACAAGGCAAGGATGTTAACACGTTTTTCCTAATATTTCTAGTATCGAGAGTAGTTTTTTCTTTCAATCCATTGTACTGAAAAAGACGCCTCAATAAGACACAGTTCTCAAGTTTACTCTTGGACTCCTGTTTGTTATGGTCGTCAAGCCGAATTCTCATATCGTAGGCTTGTTTATAACCATTATGCATGGTTGTCGATTCTCCATTTCAGGATATAGTGATTGCTGCCTTAGGACCAATCCATCAGTTGCCAGACTACGGATGTTTTCGTTCCCAGACGTGTATGATGTAGACGGGGGCCATCATTCTGTTTAACTTAGGAGCGGCGCCGTCAAAACAGCATATACTCCAGGTGCTTTGTAATCGTGCCATTCTTCATCAAATAAAATTTCGTCAAAGTTGATGTATTGGATGATATCTGACTGCGAGTTGTAATTTTTAGTCTAGAATATTCTGCCCATGCAGATGTAATATCTAGGACTTAATCCATTCAGATGGCTTTCTAAATTATCAAAACCCCAAGGAGAGCGCAAGTTTCAGGTGGTTTTGCTGATCCTTTTATCTTTTGTTGGACGAATGCTGGCATGGCATGCTGCGCTCTTCTCGTCATGGATGTGCGGAGCACCGATTAAAAGTGCTAAAGTTGAATCTCGTGATCCAAACACTTAAGAAGCACTGAACTTAAGTTAGATGTGTCCAAACTCTTTCCTTGGTCCTATTTGATTTCTTATGGAATTACTTGGTGTTATGCTTTGACGGGCAGTTTGTGCCGAGCAATCCTGGTGGGAGTTTCTACAGAAATTATTTTGCAGCCCTTGTTAATGGCTCAAGTGATGGGGGGCTGTTTTGTCGAGAAACCCGGTTGTCATGACAGACATTACACCTAGGAGAAATATTTGTTGCATGTTGGATATGTCAAGTTGAATGTCTGGCTCTATGATTGGTCACTGCACGGACGGTCACATTAGTGCATTGGCCTACGACAACGTTCATCATGCATTTCTCCGCATGTAGATGTTTTAGAGGGTATATCTAAGCTGAGGAAAGACTATGGTGAAGTTCATGTTAAAGAGTGGGGGATCTTGTTGTCATTGAGTTGGAAGACGTTCTAACGTAGCCGAGACATTAAAAAGTCGGCATTCCATGACTAACCCACTAAAAAAACAGAAAACCAACATTCTAAGTCTTCAGATCTAAGGCTTATTTTACCATTCTTCAAAAGGGAAAAAAAAAGGATAAGGAAAATAAATTTTCTTGAGGTTATGAAGTATAGAAAAACGTAGTGTCTTCTTAGCCATTACCCTTCCAGAATAAAAGAAACATAAAAGTTTGAAACATGCAATCCAAGTCCCAGCCCTTTGCTAAAACTATAATATTAAAGGAATGTTTATTTCCCGTACATGACTACCGAATGGGATTCCTACCTTGTTCTAGATGTCATTAGATCACGTGTGCAGTGACCAAACTTTACTATCTTTTCCCTCCTTTTATACATATTCAATGCAAAAAGTTAATTTTCCCTCTTAATTAATTATTTGTCATATTTAGCACTAAAGATGACAAGTAGATAATTGAGGGTTGAAATTATTTATTATACTTAACTTGTTATTTGCCATCTTTAGTTTTAAGAGTGATAAATAACAAATTAAAGATGACAAATAACTTTATGAAGATACACACAAACATTTACAGCGCTCTTGCTTGATAGGGCTTGCGCACGATTGTGCGAACTGATTGCATATTAGACAGGTAGTTTGTGTAGCATTTCTTATAATATTATAGTTGTGCCAAGATATTATAATCTGTTTTCTAGCTAACCCATCTAAAATCATCCATGCAGTCCATACAGGTTGTGTACTGCTATCTATGATGCTCCCTCCAGCACTATCCAGAGTGCAACTAGCATTTCTTATAATATTATAGTTATGTCAAGATATTATAATCTACTTTCTGGCCAACCCATGTAAGATCATCCATTTAGGCCACACAGGATCTGTACCACTACGATGCTCCCTCCAGCACTGTGATGATGCCTCCCTTTCACTGTCCGGTGGGGATGAAAATACTCACCCCCCGCCCCCTCACTTTTTTTTTTTGGGCACACTGCTCTTCTACTCCAAAGAACAAATCTATCTTTATGCAAGCTTAAGGTTTTTCAAATAGTTATGGCAAGGAAGATGCCATGCTGCAGATCTTAAAGAATCAAGTCCGTTGATATGTTGGATATGCAACAAAAATTCAGCCGCTTGCCTCATTGATGAGTGCAGAAGATACCAGCAACACTTGACCTTGAACAATATGTATGTACCACAAATAACATAGTAATATGCAGATAATTTCTGCGTTCGTCGTGCTATAGAAATCCATAATCTCAAAGTTACTTTTAGAAATACTCGAAATTTTAATTTGTTTTGGAAGGTGAAATACATCGTAATGAGTACTTGAATAAATAAGATTACAAGGTTTTATGATTGAAATAGTTCAGACTTTGCGAAATCAGACCAACTATTGATGTGTTCATCTGCAAGCGGTAACTATGACGGTAGCAATGAAGTTCTATAAAAAATTATAATAGGAATGAAGAATACATGAGAAATGTGATAAGACATACAAGCTGAACATCTTTTGATAGAGCTACTTTTGATTCGACAATGACCTAAATCTAAATGCTAGCCATTCCACTGGATATATATATATATATGAATAAAAGGGAGAATAAAGTTATACACACCAGGTATGGGCAGATACTATTCCAGACAAAAGAGAAAGGAAGTGAGGAAACTTTATTCTCCCTTTTATATATATATATATATTAACATTAATTTTATGTGGTAACGGAGAATTAAGGTCAACATATGTGACAATCAGTTCTAGGCTACCTTTGGAAGTGAGGAAACCTTGACTTTGGAAGAACAGTAGTGAAATGTAAAGACCAGACAAATTAGCAGGCAAAAAGTGAAGCTCAATGAGAGCACCAACAGACTTAAGCATATATGATTTTACAAACCACTTCTGAAGCCCAATCTACCTCTTCCTTCAAACTGGATCTTTGAAGGGAATCAACTACAAATGAGAGAGCTGTTCCTGGGAAATCTATTTGAAGAAAGTTGTGGTACCAGAGGTAGACTGAGTCTGACCTAGATGAGTTATCCGAAAACCTCTGACTAACATACATATGTGCATTGCCATTTTCATCATCATCATCCTATTGATCTGCGACTACATGATAAAGGAAAAGGATCTGCAAATTGTCTGACCAGCTGTCCTGCTTGAAGCCCTCTATAGATACCAGGTGGAATGGTGATCTCACTAACCTCATGGAACATACATCAACATTTTCCCACAGTTTTCACCATGCAAATCATCTTAAAAAACATGGAAGAACATAAAATGACTCACCGATTAATAGCAAAAAAGGGTAAAAAGAGTTATTACTTTCTAACTGAACAGAGGTCTACATTGTGAAGCAGGGTACAAAAATGTGCCACCAACAAAAATGAACATCCTTTCTTTCCTGTTTCTCATAAATTATTTATTGCTCAGAAAGTGGAAATATAACAAGCTGGTGATGTGCTTTAATGTAAAATACTTCGATAGTTATCAAGGATAATAGATTGGTCTCTTATGATTTATTTGTTGGTTGTCTTGAATCAACATTTTCATCCCGTTTGGTTCCTGAAACAGCTGCAGTGGCCGCAGCTGTCATTGCAGCTGCTGCTGCGCCTATTTTCACACCACCTGCAGCCTTCATCGCTCCTGCAATTTTTGCAAATGCTGCTATTCCACTAACAAGAACAGCTCTCAATACTACTGTTGGTTTCAAGTCCATAATTTGCCCTGGCAGCATAAGATGGGAGTTTCATCAGATTGTGCATTAGATTAGTAAATCAGCAGAGTACATGTTGGGCGGTTGGGGGGCAGAGTTAGGATTAAATCTTCACACTCTACAGTTCCACACAGCAGCAAGCTCTTCATGACTTATATGAGCAGATAATAAAATTGGAGATTACATTCTAAGGAATACCACCCAATTGCAGCACTGAAAAGACTGGTGGTACAAGATTTCAAAAGCTTGGCCACGACTACAACTATTTTCCAAAAGAAAACCTAGTCATAGTAATTTTAGATGGATATAAGAGTTTACATTAGCAGTGCACTTGCATCAGGGAGTCCAGCAAGCTTTGAACAATGCAAAGTCTTGATATTAGGTTGGTAGGAGTCGATGAAAGATGCAAATAAGAAAGCCACGTCCATTTCTCACTCACTCATAGATGCAGACCTAAAAGATAAGTGCACACTGCTATACTCCGAAAGACCAAATGAGATGTCATCATGAATGAGAGCTAGTTAGAATTGCTCCCCATTGTCCTGGCTCTGAAATGTGCAGCATGAACATAGTCTATCTGGTGACACCTCGCCAGCAAGTGTTCTGCAGTTCACCAGGTTTCCTAAGACCTCTTTGTCAAGGTCCTCCAGGTTCCTCATCGCACCGGATGAAAGATCAAAAGTAAGTGATCTTTCTTGCTTTTTAATTTCTGCAGGTTGTAACCCTGTCATTTTCTAGGGGCACATCTAGCTTAGCCGTGGCCTGTGGGGTGCATCTGAATCTGATCCTTTCTCTATATACGTACATGAATGCACAGATGCAAACACATCCCATATTCCCATTATCTTCTATTGCTCAATCGGACCTACCCATAAAGTAGCATACAACGAAACTTTGTAGTAATTAAGAAAGTCATGGATGATACGAGTAAGTTATCTACAAAAGATGAGTTGCATTAAATGAAAAAAATGTGACAAATACCAATAAGGGTGAGAGGCAGCTAAAATCAGATGCTTTCTGACAATATCCTCAAAGATTCACATACACATCAGCAGCTACTTGAAATAATCGATCAATCATAAGAACAAAGAGAAAGAAAGTAGAAGGGAATTAAATTGTCATGCTTCAAAGTGCCTTACAAAAGATTTTGACCTGGAAACACTCATCAGTCTCTTACAAAGAGTACAAAAAATTTGGCCTGCAAAATTATTGCAAGATTTTTAATGAATTGTCTGGCAAGAAGTCATTATTTGGTGGAGTACGAACTATAGATGTTCAGATCATCAAAACACAAGTGGACTTGTAGAACAGTCAAATTAGGCAAACAGGTATTCAAGGTAGCTGTAATTTTACATAAGGCTGTAAAGTGGTTAAGTGTGTAGAATTACTTGGAAACAGGAGTCTAACACCACAATGAAATCCAAACACGTACGGCACATGAGAAAGTAATTACTAAGAAAGGATAGGGAATAACAACGCACAAGGTAGAGTACGTGGGGAAGAACAAGAAAAATGTGATCTTGAGGCATCAGCCAATGTGACAATGTCGATCCCTCAAATATTGTAATTTCTCTATTCTTTTCACCCGCGCAAACAGACCGCACAGAAGGCGAAGCGCATGCCGGGGAGGAGCAAAGAAAACAAGAGAAAGGGCAGAGAGAGGAATCCACAAACGAACAAATCAACCACATAGCCTCCGTTTTCATTTGAACCCACAAAATCTTTCTACCCAAAAGATCCAACCCCGAACGACAGAAATGATACACAGATACACTAATACTCCGCACCTACCTCAAGGGGGAAACCTTTCGCGAAGAACAAAACAATTGTGATCGGACCACGGCACGAAGGGGAATCTCCGGCCTCGTCTAATCGTCTCCCAAAACCTGGGCGTCCTCCCCCGCAAACAGCGCACTACGGGTGATCTGCGGACGCGGATATGCAGCCTTTGCTGATATCTCTGTATCGGACGGCTGTGGTTGTTGATATCCGTTTACTGTATTTTTTTTATGACTCTGAAAAAGTTGCGTATTATGCGAAGGCTAGTACACGGCAACGTTTGCAGACATCCAACCAAGAGTTTGAAGCAACATGGCATGGCTAAAACAGTGTGCCATGAAACAATCGTGCAACTGATTTGATATTCAGAATATAAATAGCGGAGGTAAATAGAAGGCTATCGAATGAATACAGCTAAATAGATGACAAAGAGAGATCAGATCCGAAATACGAAAACTTATTTGAAGCCGCTCTACCCTTACTACGGTGTAATAGATTGACGACAATTTTTTTTTAAGATACGACGACCTATACTATATAGTTGTAGTGCGAAGATGCACACCAATCACGTCGTTGGTCAAACACTCTTTTAGATTGACTGCTAACACTCAAACACGTACCAAGTTGAGGAGAAATTTACGTAGTTGCACATAAAATGTTCGGGGCAGGAGAGAGAAAGTATACAAGTTAGAGAGAGAGAGAGAGAGAGAGACCCTTCTCACCCCCTCATACCCATTGCAGTCATATTCCCATTAAAAGAGGCGACGACTTAGACTCCAAATTGACAGGAATTAAAATGGCCAGTCAAAAGATCTTAAACAAAAAAATAAAGTAAAGAAATCCACGTAGGCAACCAACTAGGCCTCCAAGTGTGCACCACGCCGCCGTCAGAGCCGACACGTAGGGGCCAGCTCTGCACACGCGTGCGTGTGCAAGTGGTGTTTGATAACACTTATTTAAAATGTCTAAAGTCTAATTTTCTATCTATTGTCTAAATCTGTAATTTAATAAGTACTTAAAATATATTAGACTTCTATTAAAGTTATTTGATAACCAACTTAAATAATATCTGAATTAATATATTATTTTACATAAATATCTTTATATGTTTAAGAATATATCTAATTTTTTTTATTTCCCATAATTTTATATATACATCTCTCAACTATCTTATAATTACGTATAAGTCTCTAATTTTTATATATTACATAAACATCTCTACATACTTAAAATATTTTTAAATTGTGATTTTTATACTATATTTATTAAAGTTAAAAGAATATGATATTTATATATAGTACAATTTTGGCTGGATCCCCTCGTTGGGCGCCTGCGATCAGTATGACCTCGCCGCCGTCAAACCTAGCCATGGTTCGCCCCCGAGGGTGAGGCCGCCGCCGCAGAGCACTGCCTGTACCACTACCACCCCTACCAGCCCCTGGACCCGCCGTCGCTGGTGGTGAAGGCCGAGATCCCCCAAACACTGCCGCCGCCGCCGCAGCAGCAACAGGCGGCCCCTCCGGAGCCCGTCCTCTCCAAGGGGAAGCACTACCGGGGAGTCCGCCAGCGGCTGTGGGAGAAATTCGCGGCGAAGATCCGGGACCCGGCCAAGAACGGGGCCCGGGTGTGGCTGGGTACCTTCGAGACGGCGAAGGAGGCCGCCCTCGCCTACGACCGCGCCGCCTTCCGTACGCGGCTCCCGCGCCCTCCTCAACTTCCCCCTCCGCATCGCTCCGACGACTTTACCCCGCCCCCTGCCAAGCGCACCTCCCCGGAGCCCCCCAGCGAGGCCTCCTTCCCGACATCGTCGTTGTCCTCCACCACCTCCTTCTCTTCGTCCTCCTCCACCTCCTCCTCGGCCACCCTGTGGATGGCGATCTCGGAGGATTTCTCGACGACGAAGGCCCTGTAGCCGCCGAAGAGGAGCTGCAGGAGAAGCCGCGGAGGAACCTATCGGGGATCTCGGCGAGGGGCACGGTGCCCTCGCGAAGATCTTGACGGAGGAGCCGCAGAGATGGGGGAGGCGGAGTAGGGATCTCCAGTCTCCGATCTGAACAAGAAAAAGTGCCATAATCTCACTTTTTTTTAAGAGATAATTTAAGATAGAAGACATCTTTTCAGATATGTATTAAGATACTTTATCAAACAATCTGAATCTTAATGTCTAACCATTTCAGACATCAGAGATCTAATAAGGGTTATCAAACAGACCCTAAGCCTCAAAGGTCTCTCATCCATAGTCCCCCCCTTAACGATACATCTTTATAGCAAAGGAATAACTTTATAAAGGAGAAGAATTATTTCTCATTTTCCTATATGGGATAAAGCTATAAGAACTAGTCCAACATGAGGTGAAAATCTCATATTGGAGAGCTAACAACTCTTTATAGAGTTCACCAAATCAAACGAAATAAAAAACAAAATTTCAAATTAAACTTCTAATATTTGAATATTCACCCCACCAAAAAAGAAAAATTTAAAGTATGTGAAAATAGACATAGAGAGCTAAGAAGAACTACTATGCATAAGTAAAGATGTCTACCGACTTTAACCTTTATATAGTGCAACAGTTCCCTCACCTTGCAGGTATAAGTGAATTAGGTTTTGAACTTAGACCCTTATAGAGTTTCATGCAGCACATACATCATTGATCATAGAAGTGTTCTCACGGGTAGCACATTCCAGCATTGTACTATATATCTTGTTTCATGAGTGCTCTAGAGTGAAGCCTCTTATATTAATCCTTGATCGTTACCTACGATCCCACTCACATAGGTAAGCCCTTCAAGGTGTACTGGTCCTTACACCTCGTCTCTATAAGAGCATACTGCTTAACCTTTTCTATATCAACCAAGCGCATCATCCTAGGGACTAGGAGGGACATTGAAACACGAGTCTCCACAAAGTGCTTTACACAAACACCTACTCAACTTTTATTCCATTGAACTTGCATCTTGGGATCTCCAATTAATAGGTTGGTAGGTTGGGTTCCTATTGAAGGTGTTCATATCGTGGCTTTAGTCCCATCCCCCTCTATGATTTTACTACCATCTCTCTATTCAATCCTTTTGTCAAAGGATCAACTAGGTTTTTTTCAGACTTAATATAATCAAAGGATATTACTCCTTTGGACAAATATTTTCTTTCAAATTTAATTCTCATTCTAATATGAAAACTTATTTTGTCATTCATCTTTTCACTCTTTGCTTTAACTATAGTAGCGTGACTATCACAATGTAAAGAGTTGATAGGAATGGACTTTCTCAACATATGGATCTCAATCAAAAGATTTTTAAGCCACTCTACCTCTTTACCTATTACCTCAAAGGTAATTACCTCAGTTTCCATAGTAGACTGAGCTAGCAAAATATGCTACGTAGACTTCCAAGCTGCAACACCTCCACCCATCATAAAAATATAACCTGAAGTACCCTTACTCTAGGTCTTTTCTGTTACCCAACTAGCATCTGCAAATGTTCTAAAACAATAGGAAATCTACTGTAATGTATAGCAAATGGCAAGGTATCTTTTAAGTATTTACAAATCCTTCATTTCTAAGGCTGCCAATGCACTTTGTTAGGACAATGAATATATTTACTCAATTTATTCATAGCAAAACAAATATCAAGTCTACTATAGTTAGACATATACATTAAACTATCAATTAACTGTGAGTAACACAATTGATTAACACTATCACTTATGTTCTTTTTAAGCAAGACACTAAGGGTCCTTACAAGTTTGCATTCATACAGATCAACCTCTTCAACACCTTCTCAACACAAGGAGCTTGGGATATTGAATATCTTGTGATTTTTGGAGCCTTAACCACAAATAACTTTAGCTTCCCTAAGATCTTTCATGTCAAACTTACTACTTATGGACTATTTAGTTCATTGATTAACATAATATCATTACCAAGGATTAAAATATCATCAATATAAAGGTATAGAATGATGCATGAATCATCAACTAATTTGATACACAAATATTTATCAAATTCACATATTTGAAACTAATGAAGCAATCACCTCATCAAATTTTTGATGCCACTACTTGGGACTTGTTTAAGTCAATATAAAGACTTCGCTAACTTGCACACTTTATGTTCTTGACTAGAAGCTACAAATCTGTCTCACTGGTCTATATATATATATATATATATATATATACTATATATATATATATATATCTTTTTACAATTCCCCTTAAGGAATGTAGTTTTAACGTCTAATTGATAGATTTTCAAATCACATATGGACGACAGTGCAATAAACACATGATAGTAGTCATCTTAGCTACTGGGGAATAGGTCTCAAAGAAGTCTATCCTCTCTTTCTATCTATACTCTTTAGCAATCAATCTGACCTTATATTTATCTAGAGTATCATTAGGTTTCATTTTCTTTTAAACACCCACTTACAACCAATTGTTTTACTACTAAGTGGAAGATTAACTAATTCCCAAGTATGATTCAACAAAATTGAATCGATTTCACTTTAATAGCTTCTTTCTAGAAAATACAATTAGGAGTAAACATTGCATCTTTATAAGTAATTTGATTCTCTTCAATATTAAAAGAATAAAATTATCACCAAATGACTTTTCAAAATGAATTCTCTTTTGGTTCTCTTTCTAACTCATTTTCTATAACTTTAGAACCACTAGAGGAAGATATATTTGATGAATCTATAGAAACATTCAATTTGGTTTTAAAAAGAATTAAATCTTTAAAGAAAATTATATTATCAAATTCACAATAGAATTATCAAAACATCAAATTTAATGATAAAAAACTAGTATGCTGAACTATCTTTAGCAAAACCTATAAAATGCCATCCACAATTTTAGAACCAATTTTTCTTTTCTTAGTTTCTAGAATTTTGATCTTTGATGGATGGTCCCAAACCTTCAAGAATTATAATTTGGTTCTTTTAAACCACAATTCAAAAAAAGATTTATCTTGAGATTTATGAGGAATACAATTTATGACATGACATGTAGAGAGTAAGCTTCTCTTTACAAATTCTCAGGAAAATATGAACTACACAACATGGAATTACTGCAGGAATACGTGGTGGGCATCACATGCATAACGGAAACGATATACTTAAATTTTAAACCACGATTCCCACACTTTGTTATCGGACCAAGATGACGTCCGGGGTGCATGACTGTCATGCAACCATACAAGGGTGATACTATCTCACCTAGGAGTGCTCTTAGAACCCCTGAAGTGCAGAACCGGTCCGCGGATGAAGGAGCTCACACGACCTCCCTCTAGCGTGTCCACACGATGGCGATCGGGGAGGATGACTCCTCCTTTCGCTGACGTCTCCTCCTCATCAGGGCTGCTCCCAGCAGCTCCTCACAGCAATAGCAGCAAGCAGTAGCAGCAACAGCCGAAGCAAGCAGTAGCAGCAGCAGCTAGAGCAAGGGGAAAAACCCTCTTTCTCCCTTTCTCTTTTCCTCAAGAGAGAGGTTGCGGGAAGGAGGAGTGAAGAGGAGAGTGGAAAGGAGTGAGAGGGTTGGTGGGAGAGCTCAATTCATAGCTCTCTCCCACACCCTCTAAATATATAGAGGGCAATTTTAAAACTCCACACGACGCTCACGTCGTGCGGACGTGCGTGGTATGACCCATAGTACATGCTGCCATACCTGCATTGACGGCAAGACAAAGTGCCACCAATAATCATTGGCGACATAGGTCACTGTCGCCAATAAATTTGTTTCTCTACTTGCTGTCTTTTTGCTTTTACCTTTCTGTTAATGTCACAAAAGGGAGAAAGAGAAAACAATTGTTTTTGCATTTACCAATTTTTTTTATCTGTTCTTAAAGAAACAGAAAATAAGAAAAGACAGAAATCAACTATTATGCAAAATCAAACTTATTTTCACTGACCATATAAAAGTTTTTGTCATTAACAAAAAAGGGGAGAATTGTTGAGCACCTTTTTTCTTATCTCCTTATTTATAAAAACATCTATCATAATTTTGTTATGACAAAACCTTTTAATATTTTCACCTTTACCATTTATGAAAATCAAAGAGCTATTATTCTAAGTCCACAGCGTATACTGTATATCACACTAACTCCGACTCCTGACTCCGACTCTTGTAGAGTCGACGTAATGCTTCGATTGATGAACAATCTGATAACACTCCGACTCCTAAGAAGTCGAAGTCTGGCAGTACTTTGACTCCTAAGAAGTCGAAGTCTGGCAGTACTCCGACTCTTAAGAAGTCGAAGTCTGACAGCACTCCTCCGACCCCTGAAAGTCGAAGTCTTTGTATCGATTGATTATCTATTAAACCTTACTCCGACTCCTGAGAAGTCAAAGTCTAACCTTACTCTGACTCCTTTAAAGTTGAAGTTGGACGTACTTCGACTTCATATAAGTTGAAGTCCGCTATCTATTCGTTGGCACTCCGACTTCCCCAGAAGTCGAAGTCATTGCTTTCTCACTCCGACTTCCCAAGAAGTCGAAGTCATTGCTTTCTTACTCCGATTCAATAAAGTCGAAGTAGCTATTTTCCTCTTAAAGTCGAAGTTTATTACTGATTGTATTGTTTTACTCTGACTTCTTGGAAGTCGAAGTATCTCTTATCAACTTCTGTATCTCTGTACTTAATTATTATCTCAAGCCTCTATCAGTAAGTACATATTAATAAGCTTTACGTTAAAGTATCTTTTACATTGAGACAGTTCCCTTAAAATCCTTTTCCCCAGTAAAAATTCAATTATCGTTTTGGCGGGAAAAATATTTTATTCGAAATTATTTTATCTGAGCAAGTATCCCTTTTGGATCTGTAATATAAACGATATACTTGCTATCTCTTCTACTGACAGGAAGATAAGCTGATCTCTAGTTCACGGATGGTCAAAAATTAAATGCTCGATAAGTAAAATGGGCTATCTGTCAGAACCTACCTTCTTCTGTCAGAAATCCCATGACTTTCAGAAGAAAAACATGTGCATTTGTCTGTTCATTCTTAAATGTTTTGAACTTCTGTCTGAACATTTTTATACTTTATACCCTTTATCTTACCTACCTCCGAAGGCATGTATGGAGGCATATGCTCTTGTCTTTTTAGGTTTGCAGATCATTTAATGAAGATGGCTAGCCTTCTGCATTGAGCATGAAACCTACAGAATAATCATGAGAATGTCTTTCAAGCATGAAGCTACATCATATAGTCTAAAGACGTTGGGACTCATGAAACTAAAGATTGATGGACAAACCTAAGAAGATCAAAGCTTCCTCTCAATGGCTATCTCCTTCAAACGGTTAGCTTCTAACGGCCAAAACTCAAACGGGCAAAAAAATTGAAGCATATATATGAAGCCGAAGCATGAAGTCTACATATGCACACTACATGAAAACAAGGAAAGAGAGAGTCACATACAGAGAAGACTTAGAAGCCTACACTTCACTCCCATCCGAAAGCTAGAAGAACCACTCAAAGAGAAAGAGAGCCACTCCTCAATCTTAGACTTCTGCTCTTTCTTACAATTTGAAGTCTTCTTCACTTGGTGGATTACAACATTTCAGATCTTCTTCAGTCCACCTCTGTGTTTCAGAAAGAGATTGAGCTTCACTTTCTTTCGTTTCTCTTTCTGAATTTCTGTGTTTCTCATTATTATTGAGCAGACACATAAGCTTTAATACTTATGTGTAAGGAAACCCGCAGGAGGTTTGTATTCTGCTGTACCCCTCTTATGAAGGGAAGATCTACAAGTGTAGATGGTCTTTGTACCCCTTGGTTAGGGAAGACTTGCTGGGAGCAAGTGTGCTTGTAATTCCTCTCGGTTTGAGAGAAGGCCAAGTATTTATTGGCTGTTAGTGAAATCCCAAGTGGTTTCTTGGGGACTGGACGAAGGACTTCCATGTGGGAAGGGCTGAACCAAGATAAATTCTTGTGCATTCTTGTGTGATTGATTCAGCCAAGTTTTCTCACTTGTTTCACACACATCACACTAAGTACTAACAAAGTTATTTAGTGCTGTTTATCTTTTAGATAAAATTTTGTAAAGCGCAAAAAGTCCTATTCACCCCCCTCTAGGACAACTATTGTGCCATCTCGATCCAACAAGTGGTATCAGAGCCAGGTCTTCTCAGAAGAATCGAAAGATTTGAGAAGAGATGGCAGCTGAAGCTCACAACTATGAAGGTCAGTCATTACCAGAACACTATTCTTTGATGGTGAGGACTACCAATACTGGAAGATGCGAATGGAATGCTTCATCAGAGGCACAGACTTTGATCTGTGGCAGGTAATAGAGGAAGGTGATTTCATTATTGTTCCTGCTGAAGGTACTACTGCAATTACAGCAGCTAATATTGTTAAATTGTCTCTAAACTTAAAGCAAGAAATTATTTATGCTGTGCTTTATCAAAAGAGAATTCAATAGAATATCAGCATGCAAATATGCAAAGGAAATGTAGGAAAAATTACAGTAACATATGAGGGAATAGACAAAGTTAAGCAAACTAAATTAGACATTCTTGTTTCACAATATGAACAATTTAAAATACTTCCAATGAAAATAATACTCAAATGTACATAATTTTCAAACATAGTAGTTGGTCTAAGCTCTCTTGGAAAAACTCTTTCTGATGAAAAACTATCAAGAAAATATTTAGATCCTTACTCTTTCTTGAACCCCTAAGGTCACTGCTTGTAGCAACCCGGAAAATTCAGTATTTAAAAATTCAAAATAATAAATTTCTATAAAAATGGAATAATAGAAACATACATACCATTATCGTATGGGTAAGAACACATCAAAAAATTCCGTAAAAATTATAAATCAACCCCAAATATTATCCCTAAGTGTTCTAAGAAGAAATTCGTGCAACGAAAGTTCGATTGGCCAAGCGTACGTCACAACGTGACTAATTATCCAAATTAGGAAACTAAGTCGAAAAAACCGTTAGCACGGAAAGATAACGCGCCCATAATTAAACGAACCGGTCGGAGAGACTTCCAACGTCATGTAATGATGACCCATTAGAAAATTGGGCTTAGAAAATAATTCAGACCAACTTTTATAAATGGAGGTGACTTATTATGGTAATTAAGGAATAATTCAGAAAATCCATTATCATATGAGCCAAGTAGATTAACAACTAAAAATAAAATGATGGGTAGACTCCAAACAATATGTAATGATAATCCATCATGAGAAATTAGACCATGGACCTCTCATAGTCCATGAATAAAATCAAGTAAGAAAAATATAATAAAATCCGTAACTCTATTACACCGTAGTTAAGAAGGGAAATCCCATAAGATAAATTCCAATAATAATGGGCTTTGTTAAATGGACATATAAAATTTATTGGGCCAATAGAGATTTTTAAAAGATGAATAATAGGAAATACCCTAAATTCGTAACTAAATTATTACTTAATTAGAAAAGGGGTATTTAATGCATTAAATAGGAGTTGAGTTAGAATTGGATTCCTAACCTACCCTAGTTGATTGGCCACGAATTTAGCTCCCACCCTAACCCAAATAGGAAGTGAAAGCATAGAAGGTGGTATTAAATAAAGAAATCTCAGAATAAATAGGAGTTAGAGTCCTATTAGGAATAACAACCCAACAGCATAAATACTCTCTTAAAGCTCCATGGCCGGCCCTAGCTCATTGCCAAGGGTTCCTGGACCAGGAGGAGAGGCCAAGGAAGAGGAGAATTCGTGGGAAGAACTTCTTAAAGCTCTCAACCCCGTTCTTCAAGTTCTAGCCCTAGAAGGGGAATCGCCAAAGGTAGGCATTCTCACGAGCATAAACCATGAAAATTCATCTGTAGGATGTTTCGTCCATCAGGAACAAAAGCCCTTTGTTTCAAATTTTCCATTGAGCATATCTTTTGTTCTTGATTTTTCATGTTCTGCAACTTACATGACCCCGAACCCTTTTCAAAAATCTAGATCTCCATGTACTCTCTATCCCATGCCACGAAAATTTTACTGGAGAAGCTGATGGCTATTAGGGATCTTTTTCCCCTGAAAGCCCTAATTTTCATGCATCCTATCTTGCAAATTAATCTTGCATCTCAACTGTTCTCAGTATTCTGTTCTCCATGTTTGATTTGATTAAAGCCTGTCGAAACCATGCTTGTTTTCCAATTCTAATTATTCTAAGTACCCATGTGAGTCTAGATCATTTCCAATTGGTTTCATGATTGTCCATCGTTTGCACAATTAGTTATGAAATTTTTGAACGTCCCTGTGTCAAAGCATGGTAAGTTTGGACCAAGAACCAAGAACATGTCAGATCTCTGTCGAACTCGGCCAAGGACCTGAGACGCGACGACCCAATAGGCCGCGTTCTCAGGCGGATCGCGACAAGAATCACCGTCGCGATCTGATCGCGACAGGACCACTGTCGCGACCTGACCTTCTGGTCTGATAGACCTGTCGCCTTCTTCATATGACCCGTCGCGTTCTCTTCTTTTGCACTAACTGACCCGTCGCGACCCGTTAACGACCCTGTCGCGTTCTATGCAGGCCCTGTCCGACCCTTACAAGGACCTGTCGCGTTCTGTACTTTTTCATGAACCCCCCCTATTTTTGCAAGTCTTTTTTCTACAGTGATATCATGCTCTGCTAACCCTTTGAAACACAGTAAATGGAACTGTAAATCTTGAACTTATTTTAATAAAACAAAAGCCATGCACATGACCCTTTCATACTCCACATTCTCTATGTCACATGCACACACTTTGAACCATCCAAATATGGCTTAATTTGGCATGAAATTATTCATAATGTATCGGGTATTTATGAAATTAATTGCCATATACTGTCTATCGTTTCTCGTGTTGTTTTGGGAATACCGTTATCGACGCTCCACTGTTCTAGAATTCCTCTAGAACGTCGAGCACTTGTTTCTATATACACACTCTCTCTTGACTTGGACGAACTCTCAGTCAGATACTCCTTCTACCGGACTAGAAGTCTTTGTTCAAGGCCTCCGTAAGTCTCCTCTGTCCATGGATTCCCACATGGTCGACGAGCCGTTGTACCCTAACATCTATGATACCCTTGGGATCAATAAATCCAACGGCTATTAGAAGTTCGCTCTTATCTTGAATCACGTCGGACCTCTGGACCTGTGCTTAACATGGCCAGTGGTAGGGTCGTGAGTTCCACCTGACTGCCAACACCATGTGCACGTGTTGTGCAACTGTTACTATCGCCTGTTTACTCCTACGTGTTCGTGCCATGTCCACTAGCTCTCATCTATACTCTACTCGCTCATCTATTCACGTTCACTCTACTATCTCGTCTATTCATCTAGTGCTCTCATCTGTTCTTGGTACTCTCTATTGGCCATTAATTGATTGTCTAAAGATAACAACATAACCAATGCCAGCGCAATAGGGCCCGATCTGGTCTTGGGGAGAGCACCCGAAAGTGCCATTTGCCCATGGGAGTTAATGATCAGGATGTCGACATTATATCAAGTGCCATACTATCAAGATTAATCTAAGACAATCAACACAAGTGCTATATTCTCTCGATGTCTTTGACAAAACAAAGTGCTATATTCTCTCGTTGTCTATTGACGACAAAGTGCTATATTCTCTCTCGCTATCTACGGATAACCAAAGTGCCATTACTATTTTGATTGGCGAAAGTTAATCAAAAGTGCTATACTATTTCGATTGATAAGAAAATCAATCAAAGTGCAATTTACTCTCTATATGGCCAACTACTTTCTCTCTCCTTGCTATACATGTTGCTTGCTATGCTTGACGTTGACGTTATTCGCCATCGTGTTGTATCGTTTCTATCATGACTTGACTTTAATCATCGTGCTATACTTGATTCATCTGCTATTTGAACCATGATACTTGTGCTATTACTTTCTCGTCTTTACATGACTTGTTCTATCATTAGTTACTCTGCCTTTTAAAGCACTAATTATTTAAAGCCTGCTTGATCCTGAGATTTAAGTCCTATTGGGCGTTATTGCACCCTTCGTTATTTGTTATTGTGTCTCAGGTAAGTTAGACGTTGACGTTGTACAACCAATGGGACAGTACCCGAGTGATGAGCGACCCGGAGTAAATGACGAAGTTACCCTAGCACAATTGGAGTCTAGTAGTTATTACTTTAGATTTGCTCTTCGTATGTAATGATGTCATTGAGCCTTACGTATTGGCTCCGAATTAGTGGTTGTACTAGTCTTAGTAATTTTATAATGAAATGAAGAGTTTATTCAAATTATTGTTCATTAGATGCTCTAAATCATTCACTGTTGTACATTTTACTCTACTATGTACTTTGCTCACGTCTCCCTGATTTATTCCGCTGCTAATTGGCGGGGCGTGACACTGCTATAGGGAAGCTCATGATCTAACAAAACTTCCCATTGATAAATTAATTGGCTCACTTATGGCTCATGAAATAACATGGAGTGAGTTTCTGAAAGCACTTTGAAAAATAAAATGCCAAATGCATTAAAAGTTGCAGACTCCTCCTCCTCTGAAGATTCAAAGAAAAAATCAGATGACAGTGATGATGAAGCCATGCTGTCAAGAAAGCTCAAACGAATCCTTGCAAAGAAAAAGAAGTTCGGCTCAAAGAAATACTTCAAAAAGGAAAAGAAGAAGGAGCCGACCTGTTATGAATGCAATCAGCCTGGACATTACAAGTCAGAATGTCCAAAACTCAAGAAGAAAGACCTACTGAAAAGTTTGATAAGAATAATGGCAAAGAAAGAAGATTCAGAAAATACAAGAAGAAGGCTATGGCTACAACTTGGGATAATGAAGAAGCTACAACTTTAGATTCCTTAAGTTCAGAATCAGAAGAAGAAGAACAAGTCAATCTAGCCCTCATGGCAGGACTAGACCAGGTAAACTCTGAAACATCTTTTACTTCATGTTCAGATTCCGACTCTGATAATCTAGAAGATGCATTCAATGAACTGTGTGACAAATATAAAACAATGGTTAAACAAATGAAAATAGTCAAGTTAAATTTACTAAATCAAGAAAAATCCAACAAACTCTAAAAATCGAAGTAGAAAAGTTAGGACAAAACCTAACTGAAACTAAAAGATCTAATGAACTACTGTGTGAAGATTTAAAAATAAAAAATACAGACTTATGGAACTTGAAGCAAATCTAAAAGAACTACAAGATGAAGAAAAATTAAGAGAAGAAGACATTTATCTAAAAACAACTATAGATAAACTTACCAGTTGTAAAACATCATTAGTTGTAAAATTAAAAGGTGCTCGAACAGGCAAAAAGAATATGGAGTGGGTTACACACCTCCATCGAATGAGGAGAAAATCATCTATCCTGAAAAATATCCAACTCCAACATTGTGAAAGAGAAAGGAAATAAAAATACCATAAAAATTAATCAATATGTCTATAGACAAAAATAGAAATCAAACAAAACTGCACATACAAGAATACATATGATCTGTGCTGTAGTCATTGTAATAATTAGGACACACAATCAGCACTTGCACAACTAGACACTTGCATTGGATTCTAAAGACTAACCATCAAGGACCCAAGAAAATTTGGGTACCAAAAATTAAAGCTTAATTCTGTTTGCAGGGTCGCCTGAGAGCATCCAAATGGTATTTGGATAGTGGGTTGCTCAAGGCATATGACAGGTGACAGAAAACTATTTACAAGCTTTATAGATGAAATTGGTCAAGTTACATATGAAGATAATGGAAAAGGAAAGGTTCTAGGATGTGGAACCATAGAATCAAGAGAAAAAGATTTGATAGAAGATGTTATGTATGTAGAAGGTCTAAGGCATAATCTGATTAGCATCAGTCTACTTTGTGACAAAGGTCACTTAGTTAAATTTCAGAATGATAAGTGCATAATACAAATGATGGAAAAATAGTGTTTGAAGCTCAAAGAGTCAAAAATATTTACACTCTATAGTTGGCCGAATTAAAAGAAGTCAATCTATGTCTTGCTACCACAAGAGTGAGGAAACTGATCTATGGCACAGAAGATTAGGACATGCTAGTACTTCAGTGATCAAGAAACTAATCAGGCATGATCTAGTTGAAGGTCTTCCAAAATTAAAGCTAAAGAAATCTGGAATATGTACAGCATGTGCAAAAGGAAAACAGACCAAGACTTCATTTCAGTCCAAAATACTGGTAACAACTTCCAAACCTTTGAAACTCATTCGTATGGACTTGTTTGGACCAATGAGAACAGTCAGTCTTGGAGGAAAAGGTCTTGTTGCTGAGGTGCGGGCCTTGTGTGATGGTATTCGGCTCGCCACTGAATATGACCTCCCTTTATCTCAGATTCAGTCTGACTCGGCCTCCCTTGTGCTTCTCTGACATCTGGTAGCTCTCCTGCTTGGGATTGTATGCGCTGGTGGATTGAAGCTCACAAGTACATTCGCTCTTCTGCTGTTCAGATGGTTCATGTGTATAGAGAAACTAACCAAGTGGCCGATGCATTGGCCAACTTGGCTGCAAATCCCTTAGCAATATTGTTTTCTCTTCCCCTACATCTTTGCCTCGTGAATGTAAAGGTCCTTTACCATGGACCGGTCTGGTCTTCCTTCTCTCAGAATTGTTTAACTGGGGTATGCCCCTTAGCTATTGTATTGTCCTTTATTAATATTTTGGCCCAGGTGGTTCGCACTGGTGGAGTGGGAACATTTTACTCCTCTGGAGTAAGGTGCACTCTCCTAGTCGCTGTCCCTGAGGACCTTTTTGATTAAAAAAAAAAAAGTCTTGGAGGAAAAGGTCTATAGCTATGTAATTGTAGATGATTACTCAAGGTACACTTGGGTATCATTTCTAGAAGCCAAATCAGAAACATTCTCAGCCTTTCTGAGTTTAGCAGTTAGTACAGAAGAACCAGAAATTTCAAATAGTTAGTATTCGATCTGATCATGATGGAGAATTCAAGAATGAAGAATTTGTCAGATTCTGTGAAGAAAATGGCATTGAACACAACTTCTCTGCACCAAGAACATCTCAATAGAATGGAGTAGTAGAAAGGAAGAACAGAACACTGCTGGACATGGCCAGGACAATGCTTACAGAATATAATCTACCAAAGTACTTCTGGGCAGAAGCAGTCAACACAGCCTGCTACATTATCAACCGATGTATGATCAGACCTATCTTAAGAAGACACCTTATGAACTCTACAAGGAAAAGAGCCAAACATCAGTCATCTTCGACCTTTTGGTTGTAAGTGTTTCATTTTAATAATGGCAAAGATAATCTTGGCAAATTAGATGCTAAAAGCGATGAAGTTTTTCTGTTAGGATACACTTCAAAACCTAGAGGTTATAAAGTATTTAATAGAAGAACTCTAACTATAGAACAATCTGTTTATATTTTATTTGATGAGACTAACCATTCTATTAAGAAAATAGAAGAAGAAGATATTGCTGAAGAATTGTGCAGGGATCTGGAACAAGCTTCACTTGAAGAAAAAGAAGAAGGTGAAGGGATCCTCCACTAAAATAACTTCAACAACAGCAGAAACACAAGAAGGAATACCTAAAGAATTGAGGTATTACAAAGACCATCCAAAAGAAAACATTATAGGTGATCCTCAAGACAAGGTAAGAACAAGAGGTATGACCATTCCTTGTGACTTTACTGCTTTTGTTTCTCAAATAGAGCCTATAACAATCAATGATGCACTGGCAGATGAATCTTGGATCCTAGCTATGCAAGAGGAACTTAACCAGTTCCAATGCAGCCAAGTCTGGACACTTGTTCCCAAACCTTCTGACCATCCAATTATTGGGACCAGATGAGTCTTCAGAAATAAGATGGATGAATCAGGGTGATCACAAGGAATAGCTAGACTGGTAGCACAAGGATACTCCCAAGAGGAAGGCATTGATTTTGATGAAACATATGCCCCAGTTGCTAGATTAGAGGCAATTAGAATTTTATTAGCTTATGCATGCTCCCTTAATATCAACCTATTTCAGATGGATGTCAACAATGCATTTCTAAATGGTTTTATAAGAGAAGAAGTTTGTGTTGAGCAACCACCAAGCTTTGAGATACTAAGTATCCAATCATGTTTTCCGTTTAAAGAAAGCATTATATGGTCTTAAACAAGCTTCAAGAGCTTGGTATGAAAGACTAAGTGCTTATCTTATATCACATGATTTTTCAAGAGGTAAAGTAGATAGCACATTATTTATTAAGAAATTTTCAGAAGGAATCTTAATTGTCCAAATATATGTTGATGATATCATCTTTGGTTCTACAAATGAATCACTCTGTAACTCTTTGAAAATCTTATGCAAAGTGAATTTGAAATGAACATGATGGGCGAGCTTAATTACTTCCTTAGGTTGCAGATCAAGCAGACCAAGGAGGGTACTCACATTTGTCAAACCAAATATATTTCAGATCTATTATCTAAATATGGTTTTGATAAGTGTAAGCCCTAGGAACACCCATGAGCTCAGACATTAAGTTAGATAGTGATCCACTTGGCAAAAAGGTAGATCAGAAGATGTATAGAGGTATGATTGGATCATTACTCTATCTTACTGCCAGTAGACCAGACATAATGTTCAGTGTATGTTTGTGTGCTAGATTTCAAGCTGATCCTAAAGAATCGCATGTCAATGCTGTTAAAATTTTTTTTAGATATCTTATAAATACAAGTAATTTGGATTTATGGTATCCCAGATGTTCTGAATTTAAATTGCTTGGATATAGTGATGCTGACTATGCTGGATGCAAGATAGATAGAATAAGCACCAGTAGTACTTGTCAAATTCTTGCAGAATGTTTGATCTCCTGGTCCTCTAAAAAGTAGAACTCAGTAGCCTTGTCCACAACATAAGCAAAATATATTGCAGCTGGAAGTTGCTGCACTCAACTAATGTGGATTAAGCATCAATTGGAAGACTATGGTCATACTCTGCACGAATTTCAATGTTTTGTGACAATACAAGTGCAATCAACTTAACCAAAAATCCAATCCAGCACTCAAGAACCAAGCACATTGAGGTCAGACATCATTTCATCAGGGACCATGTAAGTAATGGAGATATTCTACTTGAATTTGTTTGTACAAATGATCAATTAGCAGATATATTCACCAAACCTCTCCCTGAAGATAGATTTACATCTATCAGAAGAGAAATAGATATGTGCAATCCTGATTAAAATTCTCTGCATATTTCTTTCATTTTAGAAAATTTTCTAAGTTCTGAGACTTTGACTCTTTAGAAGTCGGAGTTTGGTACTGCGACTTCCGAAAGTCGGAGTTTGTGAAGTCGGAGTCCATATCTTAATTCAATTAAAAAAATATATTTAAAGAGCAATAAAGTGTAACCGTTCACTTATTAAATCTCAACCCTTCATTTCCTCATCTATGACTCGTTTCACATTCCTCTTTCTTTATTAAGACCCTTTTCCCTTCATTCGAAAATTGGCATGTTCCAAGAACTTGCAGGAGTCCCTTCCCTATGGGCCCTTGCTAACCCTTGTGTTCAAAAAATTTTCCGTGGACTTAAGAGATGAAGTGTCCACCCCTGTGAAAGAGAAGATAGGGCTCTCCACTCTGAGGAGAAGCCACTATGTCTTGGAAAACAAGGCTCAGAATGTTTGGGTTAAGGACTCTGTTCCCCAGTGCACTTACAAATTATTTCCAGATGAGGCTCAGAGTTTCTCCTCCATTCCCCCTCAAGAAGAAGCTAGAGAAGAAGAAGCCCCCGCAGCAGATCAAGCAGAAGTCCAGCCAACTGTCCCCTCTCTAGCACAAGATGCTCCTGAAGACACTATATCAAGTGCTAAGGGACTTAAGAGGCAAAGGAGTAGTTCAGGAAGAAGATATTCCCAGCACCACTCCAATAGAGCCCTCCCTTGAAGAATACCATCATGTGTCTCCACCACATGTTGAGACCTATAGTCTCAGGGGGAGACTAGCAAGAATCTGGATGATGTGGTCTAGTTGATCTTAAAGCAGCAAGAGATGATGTCTGTCCTGCAGATGCAAATTCAGTAGTTGGATGTCAGTTTGATTTTATGTCTGAGGAGGTCCATCAGATGAAGGACCTTTTACTTCAGTTAGTGTGACAGCCGGGCACAACTCATTCTCAAGTCAACCTGAGGAGCAGCACCAGTAGCCACAGCAACAACCTGAGGTAGTAGGAGTACATCCTGGAGGTAGTTCAGTTTAGCCTGAGAAAGATCAAGCAGTAGAATCAGAGCAGCAACAACCAGCACTTGAAGTTCCACCTTCTGAGCAGCAGTTGGAGCGGAGTGATCAGGAGTCAGACCCTCATGTCAAACCTTTAAGAGAAGGGTTAGGAGAAAGCTCATGAAGTCAGGTCAACCAGTCTTTCCTTCTCAACCCTTATCTATTCCTTCTCCCTCCACTGATCAAACCCCTCCTCCTGCTTCTGATCCTACACTTCCCCCCAGTTGCTGAACTACCTCCTCCTCCTCCCACTCAACCTACTCCCTCTATCTCCACTTCACCTTCTCCTTCCACTTCACAACCTACAATAGACCCTCCTGTAGATACTTCCATTTCCTCATTTCCTCTAAAATATCATTTTAAAACACTTGAGGTAGATATTCCCAACCTTCACACTCACCTCCACACTTTTTTTGCTTCTCTTCCTCCACCAACTATCTCATCTACACTTAGCTCTACACCTGGACTATCATCCAATGTACGCTCTCAAAGTCATGGATCCCTCCTTCCACCTTTCTAGTATACTTTCACCCATCACTCTGAACATCACATGAATCTGTTCAGAGAATTCCCCTCAATAAAAGTCTTTCTTGAAGTCCATGGGATGCCAGACTACAAATTTGAAGACTTGCTCCCTCTTCTAATCAAAACCTCTGAAGTTCTTATGGCTGATGTAAATTTAATTACACAGAAACGCCACCGTCTTTCCTCATCATAATTTGTCAACCCTACCCATCTGAGGTAGAAAAATTCATATTAGCCAAGTCCCGAAACCCTCTTCTGACTGTCCACCAACACCTTAATCTTAGGTTCTTTGACTTGTTTGGTAATCTTCTGAGAGAGCTCCAAATTGATTTCACTAGGATGAGGACTTTCAATGAAGAAAGGTTCAAGCTTGGTCTACTAGATGTAAATAAGGGCAATGGAGGATGATACTTCAAGGTAAAAGACCTATTACTCCCTCCATGACAATTGGTCTGCCCTTTGGACTGCATCCTAGTTTAGTAGGTGCCATCTCCTCTAGGAAGCAATTTGTAAACTTAGTTCTTAACAGGCACATCAGGATAGCCGCCAGATTTAAAGTCAAATAATATTAAGCTATCCTTCCATAGATTTGTAGTCATGTATGCTCCCAAGAGTTCTCAGCATATGATAGAATTTTAGCATTACTTTGCAGAGTCTGAGAGACTGAATGAAGATGAATGGGCAGCACATATCCTGAACTTAGTGCAGAATGTAGAAAACTTAAGCTATCTCCTGCAGTTTTTCTTCTCAAGGATATGACAATCTTAGGAAGTCTGCTTATGAGAAATGGATTCAGAGGTACATTATCTATTATCAGGCTAAGGATGCAGCCTATTCCCAAGGTCTTCACTGGAATGTCACTGTCCATGACTTCCTTTCCTTAGCTGCCAAGAAGAAATTTGTTCCCCTCAAGTTTTCCTTATATGATGACAAATACCATAAGAGACTTAGCTGGTATTATCGCCAGCATCTCAAGTCTTATAGGAAACTCCCTTCCATAGTGTCACGCCCCGACGCGGAATATCGGAACGTGAGGCAGTTGCAAGTAAACGGGTACAGAGCGTATAATAGACATCAAACCATTGGACAAAGAATAAATACTAAAGTAAAAGCTTCTCATTAATAATTCCTCAAATGTCTATTACAACCACTAATATCAGAGCCGATCTATAGAGCCTAATTACATTGAATAAAAGCAAAAGACTAAACTCAGACTCTAACATAATACTAAGACGCCAGGGTACTCTTGACTTCACTCTTGGTCATTCCCGTCCTCTTGAGTGTAAGTATCTTCCTCGGTCTCACCTGAGAACCATGACAAATAACGCAGGGTGAGTGATAACGCCTAGTAGACTTAAATATCATGATCAGGCATGCTTTAAATGATTAATGTATTACAAGCAGAGTCACTACATGATAGAGCGAGAGAGTCAAGTAACGTACGAGATAGCACGATAGCGTGTGATTTAAATAGCACAAGTTTTTAATAAATCACAGAGTAGGATGGCCATAGCACAAATAGCACAATGTATATCTATAGCACAACGAGTATAGTATAGCACTTTGATTGTCATATAGATAGTCGAGATAGATAGCACTTGAGTGTAATGCCAAACACTCTGGTCAATTAACTCCCGCGGGTAAATAGCACTTTTGGGCGCACCTCTCAGGACCAGACTGGGCCCTTTATATATTGCCAGACATTAGTTATATTGTTTATCTTTAGACAATCAGTCAATGGCCAATAAGAGTACCAAGAAGTAGATGAGAGTACTAGATGAATAGACGAGTGTATAGTGAACGTGAATAGATGAACGAGTAGAGTATAGATGAGAACTATAGGTCATTGCACATAGAACATCGATTAAACGGGCGATAGTAAGAGTTGCACAACACGCGCGATAGGTGTTGGCAGTCAGGTGGAATTCACTATCCTTCCACTGACCATGTTATGCATAGGTCCAGAGGTCTGGCGTGATTCAAGATAAGAGCGAGAGCATTCTAAGGCCGTTTGGATCTTACTGATCCCTAAAAGGTATCATAGGTATTAGGGTACAACCAGCTCATCGGCCATGTGGGAATCCATGGACAGAGGAGTCTTACGGAGGCCTTGAACAAGGATTCACTAGTCCACAGAAGGAATATCCGACGGAGAGTTTGTCCAACTCAAGAGAAAAGTGTGTATAGAAATAAATGCTCGACGTTTCAGAGGAATTCTAGAACAGTGGAGCGTCGGTAACGGTATTCCCAAACATCACGAGAAACGAAGACAAGTCCATTTAAAATAGAGCAATTTAAATACATTATTGAAGTAAACTTTCAGATATATTATGAGATATTTCATGCCAAGTTGAGTCATATTGGATGGTTACAAGTATGTGCACGTGATGAAGAAATCATAGATATGAAGGATCAAGTGTGTGTCTTTTAAATCATTCAATACATGTTTATTTCATAACACTTTATTACTGCATTTATGACTGTTAACAAGAGGTATAATCACTGTAGAAGGATAGAGTACCCAAAATCAAGGTTTTCATGCAAAAGTCTAGATCGCGATGTACCCCTGTAGGATTGTGACAGGGTACTTCCAGAACACGACAGGGATAGTCAATGGTCGCGACGGGGCGTTCAGGACAGGTAGCCAGAACGCGACGCCAGAGCCTATCGCGTTCAGAATGCGACAAGTTGCTATGTCGCGATCAGCCCTGAGAATGCGGCCTATCGAGCCGTCGCGTTCTCAGGTCCTGCGCCTGAGTCCGAGCGGGAAAGAACCATGCCTTGTATTGCAGCCCAAGTTTCCATGTTTTGATACATGGTAGATTAAAAATAGATATCTCTGCGTATAGTTGATGAAAAATCATGAAACCACTTGCAAACTAATCTAGACATGCGAGGGTATACACATAATTAGGAATTTGTAAATCATCATGGTCTGGACAGGTTTTAAACATGAACATGCATGATGAACACAGAGCAGTACACAGTGAAGGTAAAAGAATTTATTCGGGCAAGATACTAGATGAAAATTAGGGCAAATGGAGGCAAAAGTTTTCTGACATCGAACAGTATCTCCAGTAAAATTTCATGGCATGGGATCGAGTGTACATGGAGATCTAAATTAAATATGATGGTTCGGGGTCAAGGTGATTGCAGAACTTCAAAAATAAATAACAAAAGATTGGGTCGATGAAAAATAGAGCAACAAGAGGGCTTTTGTTCCTGATGTTTGGAACATGCTACAGACGAAATTAATTGAGTTTGGCTTGTGAGAATGCCTAACTTTGAGTCGTTTTGTCTTCTAGGGCTTAGAACTCGAAGAACAAGGGTTGGGTCTTGAGCAAGCCTTCTCCCCATGAGTTCTCCCTTCCTTGACCTCTTCTCCACGTCCAGCAACCCTCAGCATTGCATTAGGGCCGGCCATGGAGAGATTGAGGATATTTAAGCTTCCATTGTTTCTATTTCCTAATAGGACTCTAATTCCTATTAAATTCTGAGTTTTCCTTATTTCTATCCATCTTCCAAGCTTGCCATCACCTATTTGGGTTAGGTCGGGTTGCAATTTCGTACCTAGCCATTTGGGTAGGGTTAGGAGTCCAATTCCAACACAAATTAGTTATTTTAATGATTCAATAGCTCTTTTCTTTTAGGAAATAGTAAAGCTACAAATTTAGGATATTTTTCTATTATTCCTCTTTTAAAAATCTCTATTTTGGCCCAATAAATTTTATATGGTCCATTTAACAAAGCCCGTCACTTCTTTTCGTTTAATGGGTTTTAATTAATTCCCCTTTTCTTAATTTTCCAATTTATTCATTTATTATTTTGTTATTATTATTATTTTTTTAAAATCAGGTTCTTATGTGGCTTCTTCCACTCCACGATTATTCCACAGAACTTTAACCACATGAATGAGACGATTTCTAAGTTGCTGCACCTTTCGTTCTAGTATCTTGACTGGCTTTTCCTCATATGCCATGTCCTTGTTCAGCACCAACTTCTCATGGCGAATGATGTGCGTAGGATCGTACACATATTTCCTAAGCATAGAGACATGAAACACATTATATACGCATGCCAAATTCGGTGGCAACGCCAGCCGGTAAGCACACATCACCAACCCTTTCGAGCACTTCAAAAGGGCCGATGAATCTAGGACTGAGATTCCCTCTAACACCAAATCTTTGGATGCCACAGATAGGTGATACCTTCAGAATACATGGTCTCCCACTTGAAAATCTAAATCTCTCATTCTCTTGTCAGCATAGCTCTTCTGTATGGACTGAACAATCTTGAGCCGATCTCGAATCACCTGAATATCCCTGGTCGTATTTTGTACCATGTCTGGGGCCTAGCCATTGCTGTTCTCCAACTTCATTCCAGCATGCAGGAGATCTACAGTTTCTACCATAAAGTGCTTCAAACGGTGCCATCTTAATACTCGCCTGGTAACTGTTGTTATAGGCGAACTCAAAGATAAATGCTCATTCCAGTAGCCGTGGAAATCTATGGTGCAGGCTCTTAACATGTCTTCAACAATCTAGTTGGTTATCTCAGTCTGCTCATCTGTCTGCGGGTGAAAAGCAGTACTGAAATTGAGCTTAGTACCAGTGCAGTCTGCAGTCTTTTCCAGAAATGAGAGATGAATCTCGGATCTCGATCCGAGACAATAGATGATGGAACTCCATGCAATCTCATGATCTCCTTGACATACAAAGCAGCTAATACCTCCACCAACCACTTACTCTTTATAGGTAGGAAGTGTGTGGATTTGGTTAGTCGGTCGACAATGACCCATATGGCGTCGAGTCCACCACGAGTCTTGGCTAAACCTATGATGAAGTCCATGCCAATGCTATCCCATTTCCACTCCGGAATATCTAATGGTCTAAGCACGCCAGCGGGGCGCATGTGTTCTGCCTTTACCTGTTGGCAAGTAAGGCAATGAGCGGCATGCTCGGCTACTTCTCTCTTCATGTTCGACCCCCAAAATGTTCTTTCATGTCCTGATACATTTTGGTACCTTCAGGATGAATTGTATACTTCGTCTGTTGAGCTTCATCCATTAGCTTCCTCTTTAATTCTTCATTGTCCGAACACATGTTCTTCCTTGGAATACAAGCCTTCCGTCCTCGGTCATAGCAAAGTCCGGCTTCTCAGCTAAAGTTTCTTTCTTTGACGCGAACCAAGAATGGATCACTATCCTATTGTGCTTTAATCTCTTCCAGCATGTCAGATTGAATCTTGATATTGGCAACCAAGACTCGATCATCCTATGTTCAATATTCAAGTCTAACCTTGCGAATTGTTCTAGTAGTTGCATCTCGCCAAGAACTTGACTTGATAAAGATGCCATCGGCTTTCTACTAAGAGCATCAGCCACAAATTTCCTTTGCCTGGATGGTACTGGATGTTGAAGTCGAAATCCTTCAAGTATTCAAGCCATCTTCTCCACCTCATGTTAAGTTCCTTCTGGGAGAATGAATACTTTAAGCTCTTATGGTCCGAATAGACAGTAAACTGCTCACCATATAAATATGTCTCCAAATTTTCAAGACGAAGACCATGACAGCCAACTCTAGATCATGCACAGGGTAGTTGACCTCATGCGTCTTCAGTTGTCTTGAAGAATAAGCAATGACTTTCTCTTTCTTCAATACGCAGCCTAGCCCAATTCCCGAGGCATCGATATAGACAGAGAAACCTTCTCCCTCTATTGGAAGAGCGAGAACATGCGCTGTGGTCAGACATTCTTTTAAAGTTTGAACCCTCAGCCTTCTCCCCATGAGTTCTCCCTTCCTTTGGCCTCTTCTCCACGTCCAGCAACCCTCAACAACGCATTAGGATAGCCATGGAGAGTTGGGGGGTATTTAAGCTTCCCTTGTTTCTATTTCCTAATAAGACTCTAATTCCTATTAAATTCTGAGTTTTCCTTATTTCTATCCACCTTCCAAGCTTGCCATCACCTATTTGGTTAGGTTGGGTTGCAATTTCGTGCCTAGCCAATTTGGGTAGGGTTAGGAGTCCAATTCCAATACAATTAGTTATTTTAATGATTTAATAGCTCTTTTCTTTTTAGGAAATAGTAAAGCTACGAATTTAGGATATTTTCCTATTATTCCTCTTTTAAAAATCCCTATTTTGGCCCAATAAATTTTATATGGTTCATTTAACAAAGCCCGTCACTTCTTTTTGTTTAATGAGTTTTAATTAATTCCCCTTTTCTTTAATTTTCCATTTTATTCATTTATTAATTTTGTTATTATTATTATTTTTGAAAAATCAGGTTGCTACACTAGGACCCTCCTACAAAATAGATCCTTGGAAATTTGAGAATTTCTTCCCTAACAATGAGAACTATGGGATCTTCTTCAGCCTTTCTGGCTCACATCCCTCCTTCTCTGTATCTCCCTAGCTCCTCCTTTACATCATAATGCAATCATTACAACAGTCAATATAAATTTGTTTCTCTACTTGCTGTCTTTTCGCTTTTACCTTTCTTTTAATGTCACAAAAGGGGAGAAAGAGAAACAATTGTTTTTGCATTTACCAAATTTTTTATCTGTTCTTAAAGAAACAAAAAATAAGAAAGACAGAAATCAACTATTATGCAAAATCAAACTTATTTTCACTGACCATATAAAAGTTTTTGTCATTAACAAAAATGGGGAGAATTGTTGAGCACCTTTTTTCATATCTCCTTATTTAATAAAACATCTATCATAATATTTTTGTTATGACAAAACCTTTTAATATTTTCACCTTTACCATTTATGAAAATAAAAAAGCTATTATTTATACAAACATACTTTCTGTCGAAAAACTACCTACACAGAACCTAAGCATCATCATCACAGCAAAAGTTTTCTAAGTCCACAGCGTATACTGTATGTCACACTAACTTCGACTCCTGACTCCGACTCTTGTAGAGTCAAAGTAATGCTTTGATTAATGAACAATCTGATAACACTCTGATTCCTAAGAAGTCGAAGTCTGGCAGTACTCCGACTCCTAAGAAGTCGAAGTCTGACAGCACTCCGACTCCCTGAAAGTCGAAGTCTTTGTATCGATTGATTATCTATTGAACCTTACTCCCGACTCCTGAGAAGTCAAATCTGACCTTACTCTGACTCCTTTAAAGTCAAAGTTGGACGTACTCTGACTTCATATAAGTCGAAGTCCGCTATCTATTTGTTGCACTCCGACTTCCTAAGAAGTTGAAGTCATTGCTTTCTTACTCCGACTTCAATAAAGTCGAAGTAGCTGTTTTTCCTTTTAAAGTTGAAGTTTATTACTGATTGTATTGTTTTACTCCGACTTCTTGGAAGTCAAAGTATCTCTTATCAACTTCTGTATCTCTGTACTTAACTGTTATCTCAAGCCTCTATCAGTAACTACAAATTAATAAGCTTTACATTAAAATATCTTTTACATTGAGACAGTTCCCCTTAAATCTTTTCCCCAGTAAAATTCAATTATCTTTTTGGCGGGAAAAATATTTTATTCGAAGTTATTTTATCTGAGCAAGTATATATATATATATATATATATATATATATATATATATACTTGCTATCTCTTCTACTGACAGAAGATAAGTTGATCTCTGGTTCACAGATGGTCAAAAATTAAATGCTCAATAAGTAAAATGGGCTATCTGTCAGAACCTACCTGCTTCTGTCAGAAATCCCTTGACTTTCAGAAGAAAAACGTGTGCATCTGTCTGTTCATTCTTAAATGTTCTGAACTTCTGTCTGAACATTTTCATACTTTATACTCTTTATCTTACCTACCTCCGAAGGCATGTATGGAGGCATATGCTCGTCTTTTCAGGTTTGCAGATCATTTAATGAAGAATGGCTAGCCTTCTGCATTGAGCATGAAACCTACAGAATAATCATGAGAATGTCTTTCAAGCATAAAGCTACATCGTATAGTCTAAAGACGTTGGACTCATGAAGCTAAAGATTTGATGGACAAACCTAAGAATCAAAGCTTCCTCTCACGGCTATCTCCTTCAAACGGCTAGCTTCCAATGGCCAAAACTCAAACGGGCAAAAAATTTGAAGCATACATATGAAGCCGAAGCATGAAGTCTACATATGCACACATACACGAAAACAAGGAAAGAGAGAGAGTCACATACAAAGAAGACTTAGAAGCCTACACTTTTCCCCATCCGAAAGCTAGAAGAACCACTCAAAGAGAGAGAGCCACTCCTCATCTTAGACTTCTGCTCTCTCTTTACAATCTAAAGTCTTCTTTGCTTGGTGGATTACCGCATTTCAGATCTTCTTCAGTCCACCTCTGTGTTTCAGAAAGAGATTGAGTTCCACTTTCTTTCGTTTCTCTTTCTGAATTTATGTGTTTTCTCATTGTTATTGAGCAGACACACAAGCTTTCATACTTCTATGTAAGGAAACCCGTAGGAGGTTTGTATCCTACTGTACCCCTCTTGTGAAGGGAAGATCTACAAGTGTAGATGGTCTTTGTACCCCTTGGTTAAGGGAAGACATGCTGGGAGCAAGTGTGCTTGTAATTCCTCTCGGGTTTGAGAGAAGGCCAAGTATTTATTTGCAGTTAGTGAAATCCCAAGTGGTTTCTTGGGGACTGGACGTAGGACTTCCTTGTGGGAAGGGCCGAACCAAGATAAAATTATTGTGCATTCTTGTGTGATTGATTTCGTAAAGTTTTCTCACTTGTTTCACACACATCACACTAAGTAGTAATAAAGTTATTTAGTGCTGTTTATCTTTTAGATAAAATTTTGTAAAGTGCAAAGAAGTCCTATTCACCCCCCTCTAGGACAACTATTGTGCCATCCCGATCCAACATTGATTCCCCTTGAAAGAAACACAAAGATGAAGGATTAGCCAAGGACATGTAGTACATAATTCTCAAATAATGAAACATGCATAAAGAGCATGGAGAAGTGTTGAATCGAGATGGCACTAATGATGTCCTAGAGGGGGTGAATAGGACTTCTTGCGCTCTAAAAATGTTATCTGAAATTAGACAACACTAAATGGAATTGTTAGTGTTAAGTGTAGTGTGTGAAACAAGTGTAAGTTGGCGGAAACAATCACACAAATGCACAAGAAATTTTATCCTGGTTCAGCCCTTCCCACATGGAAGTCCTACGTCTGGTCCTTAAAAAAACCACTTGAGATTTCACTAGCTGTCAAGAATAGTTGGCCTTCTCTCACCCTTGAGAGGTATTACAAGCCCACTTGCTCCCAAGCAAGTCTTCCCTGAACAGGGGTACAAGAACTACCTTTAACAAGGTCTTCCCTTCACAAGAGGGGTACTACAAGAACAAACCTCCTGCGGGTTGCACAGACAGGATTGTAAAACACTTGTGTGTTTGCTCTAAAGAATGAGCAAACACAAGGAATTCAGAAAGGAGTACAAATAAAAATACAGCTCTGATTCTTTCTGAATCAAGGAGAGTGGACTAGAGAAAAGATCTAGTTACACAGATGCCACCCAACACAAAACAAGACTTCTGTGAAATGGAGAGCTTGGAAATTTTCGGACTGTGGAAGCTCTCTATTTTGCAGCTCAATAGAAGGCTTGTGAAGGCTCTTGCTAGCAGAATACAGGTGTGAGTTGAATGTTTTTTGCTAACAGACTTCAGTCTCTAAGTGAGTGTTCCTTGTTCAAACTTCGGCTTCTATATATGCTTCAGAAGATGTTTCCGTTTAAAACTATCCATTGGAGATCTAGCCATTTGAGGAGTGACCTTTGATTCTTTGGATGCTGTTGAGATTTTGTTATCCATTAGTCCTTCAGCTTTTTTTAGCTTTCCAATGGCTTCAGACCATGTTGTAGCTTTACAGCTTGGAGGACAGTCTTTAATTAATGTTCTATGAAAGCTCCATGTTGAAAATGTGCCTAAAATGCTCTACAATGAGACAAGATAAAAGAAAAGATACCTCCATACTTTCTGAGGTAGGTGAGTCAGAAATATGTGTAAAGTATGGAAACCTCAAATAGACAAAAGTTCAGTGCAACAAAAGATAGACAAACAGTTACATTAAACAGTAAGGTGAGGTTTTGACAGTGGTAGGTGAGCCTCTGTCAGATATCCCATGCGCCTGAAGGCATAACTGCAAGGCAACTGCTGAGAAAAGAAGACTTGAACTTCTGACATAAAGCAAGAGACCAATTTGTATAAATATTTCAGATCTTTTTAGAGATAAATTTTTGTGGTTATTTTGAATATAAATATCTCACTTGTCAGAATACATTAAAAATACTGTCAAGACAAAGTGTTATCCTGTAGGATATACAAGCTTTATATGTTCTGTAAATGATCTCATTAAGCAAATAAAATATCAAGATTTATAGAAGTAAATTTTACACTGAAAAAGTAAAGTACAAAAGTTGTCAGGGAAGTCGAAGTCAGAAAGACATGTACTTTGACTCTCTTGAAGTCGGAGTCAGACACAAGAGATACAAACTGAAATTCGACTCTACAGAAGTCGCAGTGAGACTGACCATAAAATTCGACTTCTTGAAAGTCGGAGTGAAAGGCATCAATCAATCATACTTCGACTTTGAAGAAGTCGAAGTGAATACTTCGACTTCCAGGGAGTTAAGAGTCCTATACAGAGACTTCGACTTCTCAAGAGTCAGAGTGATGACTTCGACTTCTCAGGAGTGTTCATCAATCGTTACCTTACTTTGACTTCTAAGGAGTCGGACTCAAGACTTTGACTTCTAAGGAGTTGGAGTTCAGTTCAGGACTGGTTCAACACTTCGACTTTTCTGGATCGGAGTCCATCCAGTCGGAGTCAGTATGATACATAGAGTATTCTGTGGACTTAGAAAATTTTCAAGATAGTGCTGATACAGTATTATACAAGTTATGTTCTCTGTGATATATTCTAGTAGATTTGTTTGTAGAAAGGTCTTTAAAAGATTGTGTCATAGCAAAATCACCATGTTAAATATAGTTTAAAGTCTTAAACACATTTTCTTAGGAATAGTTGCTCAACAATTCTCCCCTTTTTTGTTAATGACAAAAACTTTTAAATAGACAGTGAAAAATAAATTTAATTTTGCAAGAGTATGTCCTCATGTAGATTGATTTATTTGTTTCTTACTTTCTTTCTCCCCCTTTATGGCATTAACAGAAAAGGTAAGATCAAGGAGAGAGAGAGAGAGAGATCCATAGAAATATAGAACAGAACTACATTCATATATAAAATGTTTAAGTATAGATTACATTTAGGAAGCTGATAAGGAACTTGGTAAAAATAGAGAAAGGAATTTGGGCAAGGAAAGGCTGAAAAAGAGCCCAAAGCTTCTTCTCATGGTTAGGAAAGAAGTTCTCAAACTTAGCATAATCTATCTTGTAGGAAGGTCCTATGGAGGGAATTTTCCTATAAGACTTGACATGTCTACGGTGGAACCAACTAAGCCTCTTATGGTAATTGGTAGGGCACAAAAGAGTCCTAAGAGGGATAAACTTCTTGCTGGCTACTAGTGAAGAAACTCATGAACTGTAATGTTCCAATGCAGGCCCTGACTGATAGCTGCTTCCTTGGCCTGATAATAGACTAAGTACCTCTGCTTCCACTTATGTGCAATAGACTTCCAAAGATTTTCATAGCCTCTGCAGAGATACTCAGGAATAGAAATCTTCAATTTTTGGCAGTCTGTGTGATCTTCTGGGTATGCAGCTGCCCATTGATCTTATGAAAATCTCTCAGATTCAGCAAAAGAGTTCTGAAAATTTGCCATGTGCTGAGAGTTTTGAGGAGCTTGCGTGAGAGCAAACCTATGGAAAGACAAGCTCATGTTGTACTTGATTCTGAACCTTGTAGCTATTCTGATATGCCTATTGAAACTAGCTGAGCAAATTCCTTCCTAGCAGAAATGGCTCCAATAAGGCTAGGATGCAGTCCAGAAGATAATCCAATTGTCATAGAAGGGGAGATCTCTCTTTGACCACGGATGATATGCTCCCATTGCCCTTTGTTCACATCATGCAAGCCCAATTTGAATGTAGCTTCATTAATTCCTTCATCTTTGTGTACTTGGCCTGCGACTCTCTAAGGAGGGTACCAAACAGGTCATAAAATCTAAGGTTCAGGTGAAGGAAATACATAAGCTGGTTTCAAGCCTGAGTTTGTTGATACTTGGTGGCTTCACTATGATAGAGTTCTAGGAATTCTTTGGAAGATAAACTGTGGCTTTTCTGAGTGATGAGGTTGAGATCAGTCAACAGTACTTGGGATGTTTGGAGCAAAGAGGGAAGCCAGTCCTCAAAAGTGTAACCTGGCATTTCATGAACTTCAAGGAAGGCTTTGATAGATAGGAATTCCTTGAACATGTTCATATGGTGTTCAGAATGATAGACAAAGGCATACCAAAATGGGGGAAGTAGTTTGGCAGGATTGTCTTTCAATTGCTGTCCACCTTTGGATGAAAGTACCACACTAGGTACAATCTCCACAAGGGAAAGGGTGGATTTACCAGAAGAGGGTGTAGAAGATGTAGGGAGAGAGGAAAAGAAATGAGGAGCTGAGGTGTGAAGAATGGGTATGTTAGCCTTGGAGGGCTTGAGACTGTACTTCAAAGGATAAATTGAAAAATTTATATTGTTGAAAAGCAAGGGCTAATCATCTGGTAAATAGGTAGAGGGAGGAGGATCAGATGAAGTAGAAGGAGGAGGTGGAGGTGGTTGTTCATCAGTGGGAGATGGAGGTGAAGGAGCAGTAGGAGCAGTAGGATGAGAGGAAGGTGGAGGAGGTTGTTCAGACACAGAAGGTGTAGGAGTAGTGATAGTGGTAGAAGTAGGAGGAGTTGGATCAGTGGGAGGAGAGGAAATGGTCAAGGGTTGAGAAGGGAAAATAGGCTGACCATTCTTATGGAGTTTCCTTCTAACCTTTTTCCTAAAGGTTTTGACCTTGGACCTGGCATCTACCTCCAAATCTTGAGACTCTAGAGGTCGCTTAGATCCAGACTCCTTCTCCTGGGGCTGCTACTGCTACTACTCTGGCTCAACTTCTATTGACTGCTCTTGCTGCTGCTCCTTCTGCTGTTAATTTCCTCTGACTGCTGCTCTTGTTGCTGCTACTGCTCTTTCTTTGGCTACTGTTGCTACTGCTGATGCTGTGGTTGCTGCTGCTGCTCAGGCTGTTGCTGCAGTTTCTCTGGTTGTTGCTACTGATGCTCTTGCTGCTGCTGCTGCTCTTTCTGGCTGTGCAGTGGAGGGAGTAGAAGGCTTTCTTGTGCCCTGTTGGCACACCAATTGAAGCAGAAGATCTTTCATCTGCTGGGCCTCCTCAGCCAAGATATCAAACTTAACATCTACTTGTTGGACTTGCATCTGTAGAACTGACAAGCCCTCTTGCTGTTTCATCATCAAATCTATCAAAAAATTGAACTGCTGCTAGTCTCCCCCTGAGTCCTTGGCCGGGTCTCAAAGTGAGGAGGGGAGACATGATGCTCTACTTCTTCAAATACTGACTCAAGTGGAGTAGTTCTTAGAACTTCTTCTTCTTCTTGTGCTATTTGCCCCTCAAATCTCTGAGCACCTGACTGATAGTTTCTTCTGGTGCTTCATGCTCAGAAGATGGGACATGAACATGTTCTTGTTCTTGCTCTTGTTGTTCTAGTTCTTGCTGTTGTTGTTCAGGGGCTTCTTCTCTTACTTCTCTTTCTTCCTTAGGCTGTAATTCAGGAACAAATGAGGAACTCTATGCCTCATCAGGAATGTTTCATGAGAGCACTGTGGCACAGAGTCCTTGGTCCAAAAATTTTGTGCCTTGCTTTCCAAACTATAGTGGCTTCTTCTTAGTGTAGACAGACCAATCTTTTCCTTCCTACACTACCACTGAAATTTCTCCCCTCAGATCCACTGAAAATTTCTTGAAGATCAGGTCAGCAGAGGTCCATAAGGAAGGGACTCCTACAGATTTCTAGATCCAGCCATCCTTTCCAAAATAATTGAAGGCAGGTTGGCCCTATGTCTCTGAATAGCCCAAAACAACAGGCTTCCATCTCTAGCAGTTATAGAGGAGTGGGTGCCAGCCCTAGGTGTGATGATGTTGGTGATTATAGAGTGGATGGGTCTCTTCTTGGCAGACACTCATTTATTAGGAGTCCTTTCTGCTAATGGACCCTAGACTTCCAATCACACCCATTTTTTGCTTCTCCATGGGTACTATCTCACTGATTATGTGGCCAGAATTGGGGCAATCCAACATTTCAACCAAAAGCTCTTCCGAAACTGTGATCCTGGTGCCCTTCAGTATCCCTGAGACTGATCCTTCTGGAGTAACTTAGAGGGATACATAAAATGCTTGAGGGGACCTTCGAAAGTTGGCTTTGCAATCACACAATCTAGACCAGCCCATTGCTGCTAGGGTTTCTTCTACTCAGACTAGCCTACCATGTAACTGGATGAAATCTACAACCTTCCCAGGGCAGATGGAGACTTTAGCAGAGGAGAGACGTTGGAACTATTCAGGTGTGAACATAGTTCCCTCCGGAGCCCTAGAAGATGCCATCTAGACAAAACGACAAAGAAGACTGAGAGGAATATCAAGGGATCACATAAATGATGTTCAGAAATCAAGAAACCTACCTTTCTTCAGAAAAGATGAGAGATCTGAAGTTGCTCCGAAGACGGTTCCGGTGGGGATGAGCAGTGCGCGCGGGAAGAGGAGGAAGATGACAGGAGAGTCGGAGAGGAAGTTCAAACGGGTGGTTTGGGAAAAGGAGGAAAGGTCTTAATATAGAAATGGAAAAAGTAACGGACCAAAGATGAGGAGATGAACGACTGTGATTAAATGAATGAATCGTTATTGTAACAAATTCCTCTTTAAATTTAAAATTATTATCATTTATTATTATTATTAAAAAACATGAACTCCGACTTCACAGACTCCGACTTTGAAGAGTCGAAGTGCCTTCTCCGACTTCATAAAAGTCGCAGTGCACACTTCCTGCTTCATGAGTCGTAGTAGACTCCGACTTTGTAAGAGTCTCAGTCTGCACTCCGACTTCATGACAGTCGCAGTACCAGGACTTAGAAAAATTTACAATGAGTTTTTAACACACACTTCAGAAATTTAGACATGGATTTATCATAGCATTTCAATCAGGGTTGCACATACCTATTTCTATTCTAATTGATGTAAATCTATCTTCAGGAAGAGGTTTAGTGAATATATCAACTAATTGATTATCTGTAGAGATAAAATCAAGTAAAATATCACCATCACTTACATGGTCCCTGATGAATGATGTCTGACCTCAATATGATTTGTTCTTGAATGTTGAATAGGATTTTTGGTCAAGTTGATTGCGTTTGTGTTGTCGCACAGCATTGGAATCTCGTGAAGTGTTTGACCATAGTATTCTAGTTGATGTTTGATCCATAGCAGTTGAGTGCAGCAACTTCCAGCAGCAATGTATTCTGCTTCTGTTGTGGACAATGCTATTGAATTGTGCTTTCTGGAAGACCAGGAGATCAGACATCCTGCAAGAATTTGACAAGTACCATTGGTGCTATTTCTATCTATTTTGCATCTAGCATAGTCAGCATCACTATATCCAATCAACTTAAAATCAGAACATCTGGGATACCATAAACCCAATTTACTTGTGTTTATAATAATCTAAAAATTCTTTTAACAGTATTAACATGTGATTCTTTAGGATCAGCTTGAAATCTAGCACACAAAAATACACCGAACATTATATCTGGTCTACTGACAGTAAGATAGAGTAATGATCCAATCATGCCTCTATAGATCTTTTGATCTACTTTTTTGCCAAGTGGATCACTATCTAACTTAATTCCTGAGCTCATGGTTTTCCTAGGGGCTTACACTTGTCAAAACCATATTTTGAGAGTAAATCTGAAATGTATTTGGTTTGACAATTGTGAGTGCCTTCCTTGGCCTGCTTGATTTGAAACCCAAGAAAGTAATTAAGCTCACCCATCATATGTTGCCCAGTTGACGAGCCCAGAGGGGGGGGGGGGGGGGGGTGAATGGGTCTTTTAAAAATTATTTGATAAATACCTGTACTTAAAACATACACACAAAGATGTTCTCTTCGATGAAGTTAGTATAAACAATCAAACCACAAGAAATCAATCACACAACACAAGGAATTATCCTGGTTTAGACCTCCTCTCCTTAGGAGTCCTACGTCCAGTCCCTGAGCAACAACTCAGGATTCTACTAACAAGGGTACAGTCCCCTATGGACACTACAACACCCAGCTCAGCTGGTCTTCCTTCACACGAAGGGAGCTACAACACCCTGGATACCCCACCAGGTCTTCCTTCACTACAGAAGGGAAAAACAACACCCTGGATCCCCAGGTCTTCCTTCACAATAGAAGGGAAACAACCAACAAACATTAAGCAGGAAAAGCAAGCCCCTAGATCAAGATTTTGCAAGTAGTGATCTGAAGCTAATAGCCTGAGAGCAAGAGATCTAACAGTGCACTCTCTCAGAACTACATAGGCTCTCTTGGGATTTCTAATACACCACAGAGAGCAGAGAGCTTGAGACAATTTCGAGTGGGATGCTTGGCTCTAGGATTCTCGCAGAAGATCTGAATTGCTTGCCTTCAGTTATTGTATGAGTTCTTCTGTCTCGTATTTATATCTCCAATTTGAAATGTATTCGTTGAAGTATCCATTGTCTCTGGTTTAGTGGACGTTAGACTAAATGGTCCTTGGAAGCTTCCAGTCAACAGTCTTTTATCCATTTATGCACGCAAAGAGATAGGATCTTCTGAACTGTCCTTTTGCTGCTACAGGGTGCAACGTTGTATGACGAATGGTTGTCAGAGACCTGCATAAATTAAAGGCTAAAACAGTAGACAGCTAAGCTGTCTCTTGTTGTCAGACATCGTTGGTGTGAGTATTCACCAAAGTAGTAATGCTATTTTGCTGTTCTAAAAGATGCATAAAGAGTAAGCAAGATAATGGACGATATCGTCTGCATGCATGCAGAGATACGTTCAGTCTACATTAAATGCAAAGGTGTCAGAAGGATATGCGTGATGACTTGACTATTCAATGCTTTGACCAATAGCAAATCGTTGTACATAAGAAGTCGATACATTCATGACTTATGAAATCGTTATGATCAAGTCAATTTAGCTAAATCGTTGTAAGACATAACCAAATCGTTATGTTTACCGAAGAAATCGTTATGGAGAGCAAATCGTTGTGTTCAGTGAAGAAATCGTTATGAACACATAGGAAATCGTTGCATGAAGCAAATCCTTGTGTTCAATGAAGGAATCGTTATGAACACTTAGGAAATTGTTGCATGAAGCAAATCGTTATGAGTTCTTAAGAAATCGATGCGATATCCTAAGGAATCGTTGCGAAGACTTAAGAAATCGTTGCGATGAGCAAATCGTTACGAAGTCTTAAGAAATCGTTGTGATGACTTAAGAATCGTTGTGATGACTTAATCGTTATGACGACTTAAGAAATCGTTGCAATGAGCAAATCGTTACGATGACTTAAGAAATCGTTGCAATGAGCAAATCGTTACGATGACTAAAGGAATCGTTGCGATGAGCAAATTGTTACGATAACTAAAGGAATCGTTGCGATAAGCAAATCGTTATGACGACTTAAGAAATCGTTGCAATGAGCAAATCATTATAACGACTTAAGAAATCGTTGTGATGAGCAAATCGTTATGACGACTTAAGAAATCGTTGCAATGAGCAAATCATTATGACAACTTAAGAAATCGTTGCAATGAGCAAATCGTTATGACGACTTAAGAAATCGTTGCGATGAGCAAATCGTTATGGGAACGATTTCAGGTTTATGAGGAAATCGTTAAGGCTCTTATGAAATCTTTACAGTTCTACTGAAATCGTTGTAGCATAAGGAAAGTCGATGTGGACTTAGAGAAATTTCATGCTGAACTTAATATTGCTTCAGAAGGGTAGTACTTACCAAATTTGCTTGATTTTCCTGTAGTATTTCCTGTGCTCACAAGCTTATAGAATGTATGTTAGAAAGCTTGAGAAGGTTTTGTTAATCACGTTTTGTTATTCACCAAAATCAATATGTAATTAATTAGAATTACATGAGAACAGACTGATCATCATCATACTCATCTCAAACTCACTTTGCATAAGGTTTTCAAAGAATTTACAAAGTGATTCATTAGTAGAGCAAAAAATAATATCATCAACATATATTTGTACTATCAAGATTCCATCTGAAAATTTCTTAATAAATAATGTGCTATCTACTTTACCTCTTATGAAATCATGTGATATAAGATAAGCACTTAGTCTTTCATACCAAGCTCTTA
>JACBKR010001124.1:0-45985 GCA_014218235.1 Colocasia esculenta | reverse complement strand
TTCTTCTTCAAACGCGTCGTATCGAGGCGTCGTGTTCTGAAGGCGACAGTAGACCCCGTCGCATTAAGGGTTCCGATGGCAATGAGCTTGTGCATGGTTGTGGGATTATCGAATTATCATTGTTTATTGTGCATGGCTATGGTAAGCGGTCCTTTGGCACTTGTGGAGTTTGAGGAACGCATTGTTCACGTGGTTTGAGCAGTGTTCATGTGGTTTTGTGTGTTCGTGGTGAGTAGTACGACGCCTACCGTGGTTACCTCTTTAGTTGGAGCCCCGGGTTTTGTGTGAGCCAGCACCTGAGTGCTCGGGCTTGTTCTGGTACTTTTGTACCATCGAGGTCTGTGTCGTCTTCCTGGAAACACTCCCTTTGCAGAGTTGTACGTCGGCTGAGAGAAAATGACCGTGGGACAGGACTTGTGAGAGTTTGCGTTTTGTCGCTTGTACCACTGTAACGTCGCACGTTTTCCGGATCCCAGTAGATCCAGGTTTAGCGGGTTTGGTGGCCAATGTGAGCCCATTAGGGTTGTGTGTTTCTTATTAGATCCTTACCGGTTTGGTTATGGTTTGTGTGTTGGTGTTCAGTACGCTGGACATCAACAGTGGTTTGCGTCCAGGTGGGTGACGTCGACTTTGTGTTGGCGGCCAGGGTTGCCGTTAACATGTCTTTGGCATCCATCGATGTGGACGTCTACTGTTTATTTTAATGGGTTTTATTGCTTGAACTTGGCGTCGAGCGATGTGGATGCCTAGTTGGGCGGTTTAGTTAGCGGCGCAGAGGTTGAGGTTAACTTGAGGCGCCTGTGTTTTTAGGTAAACCAAGCCTTCTTCTTTCCCCATTTTCTCCTCTCCTCTTCCCCACCTTTCACCTTTGTGCCTCTTCACCACTTCCGGTAGTTGACGGGAGCACGTGGGAAGGCCGTGATGCGCGCAATAGCCAGATCGGGCGGGGATGACGGATTGGAGGGTGTTGTTCGCGGGAAGCTCCTGGGGGTTCGACGTGATTTGAAGTTCTTTAGGAGTTTATTTGTGTTTCTGAGGTAGGGACTGGACCCCTGACTTCTCTTGTTTGAATTGTCATGCTCCGTTTGTATAGATTACTTGTTAATTATGTTTTTGGGGAAAAGGGTTACATGCCGGGAAATTGGGTGGTTTGATCGATCCAAGTATTGGATCTTGCTTCTCTAGTTTAATTATGGTATATACATGTAAGGGGGAGTGTTTCCCCTTGTTTTCTATTGTATTTATGGCTAGATTGCCCGTGTAATCGGTCTAGGGCCATTTGTGTGTTCTGGCAGGTTCTGCAGTGAAGATCTTGGCGTCAACATCGGTTGATGCAGAGTTCTTCGTGGGAGATTAACGGCTAGGTATCTAGCCGTTGAGTGTGGGTAAACGGCCAAGTGGTGGTCGCTTACTTGGTGTTGACGGCAAGGGACATTGTCGTCTATATTCTTTAGACGGCAATCGATGTCGCCGCCAACCTGTGCATGTGCGCAGTGTGTTTTTAATGGCATTCTTGTTATAAGTGTTGCAGTGTATTAACACCTGTGGTGCTCTTGGAGCACGGGGCTTTTGAGGTCAGTTTACCGGCTATGAGGTTGTGAAATATCACAGGGTTTTGATGTCGTGCAAGTGATTTGTATATGCATGGCATATCGTACGTTATCATGTTTATTATATATTAATTACTGTGGTGTTGTGGCGATGAGGTTCACGTCTGAACCTAGCCTCGATCTTCTAGAATCTTTTATAGATTATTCTGGACGGATAATTAGTGAAATACAAGTGTATTATATGATTTATCGTCAGTGTTTAGTGTAACCTTCATTGTCACTTTGTGACCGATGACAGGTCGTGGTATTATTATTAATGTGGTTTATGTGTGTGATTGTGTAGGTTAGCTTGTAAGTCACAGGGTGACTGGAACAAGCTATTCCTATCATATGTACCGTGATCGCTAACAGAAAGTGTTTGTGTATATATCGTGGTTTGAGCTTGCCGAGTGTGGTGGTCCGGCGCCTATTCCGAAATGCCTCTCTAGTCGGGTACCCCAGGTTCTTTGTGAGCCAGGCATGTGTGTTTGTTGTGCTCAGGGTTTGTCCCAGTACAGTGTGGTACCGTTGAGTTTTGTGTCGTCTTCCTGGACACCCTCACTCCTGTGATTGAGTTGTACGTCCGCCTGAGGGAAAGATGACAGTAGGGCAGCGGCTTGTGTTGGTGGGTGTGCAGTCACTTGTAGCGCGCTCGTAGTTGGGGTACAGACACCAGTAGTCGACACTGGTCCCCAGCTAGTCCTGTTTTTCAGTGCCTCACTTTAGGGTGCTCCGGCCAGAGACCCTAGAGGTGCCAGGCATGGACTTGCAGTTGTGTGTCTGCAGGTGTGGTGTTGGTTGGTCTCACAGTTGTTTGACTTGTTCTCGTGGAGTGACAGTTGGACCTTTCGTCCGTGACTGCGAGGCTGAGAGGTTGTTCTTGTGTTGTGTTGTCCGGGTTGGATACTGGCCTGATCAGCCAGTAGACCGTTCCCATGTGGTGGTGTCGTTGTTCATGACTCGTGCTTTGTTAGCTCCAGTTGTGGTTGTGGTGACGTCGTTCCTTTCCAACTCGTGCTTTGCCACTGGCTCTGGTTCGTGAGTTTGTGACTCGTAGTTGAGGTTTGACTCGTTCGAGGTGTGCCCTGGTGTTGGCACATTTGTGACTGCGATTGTGGCTTGTGGTGTGCCCGAGTGGTGGCACAGTTTCAGCTATAGATGGTGAGTATTGACTCACCACAAATGTGGTTTAGTTTGCTATGGTGTGCCCTGTTACGGCACTGGTTTAATTGCCGTTTCTGTGCTGGTGCCTTGTGGTAATAGGTACCTGTACCCTGTGTGGGTAATGGTTTGTGGTGGCACGTCGTATACCAGTCTTTCTGGTGTTGACGTGGACTGTGTTTCGTGGAGGTCGTGTGGTGTGACCTTCACACAATTGCTTCACCCTCCCTCGGGTAAGCTACCGTATATGGTTTTCATGTGTGATGGATTGGCCCGCTGTAGCCGATCATGTTACTTGGTGTATGTGTTTTTCGACATATTGTGGTTTGGGTATAAAGGCCCAGCTTTTGGTTAACAGCTCTGTTACCCACGTACTTGAGATTTGCCTGTGAAGCTTGTAGCTTAGGCAACCAGTTGTTGGAATAATGTGCCTGTGAGGCTTGTGTCCTAGGCATTTCAGTTGTTGAGAGGACTAGCCTATGTTTCCTCTTTCTTTATAAGGAAATGCATTTGTTTATCAATTACTGTTTAAGCTGTTATTTAAATATAAATGTTGTGAGCATGAAATGGTTTGGCTATTGGTGCTGCCAGTGAGACCCATTGGGGTTGAGGTGTCCGTGGTTACGGTGTTGTTTTGGGTAGCCCCTACTGAGCCAGTGACTTGTTGACTCTCACAGTTCTTTCAGGGCTTTCCGAGTGTTTGGCTTGCAGCGGCGTTGTGTCAGACTTGTACCACCAGCAGTTGTGTAGTAGTTAGTGTTGTGTGAGCTTGTGCTCCCTCGGGGTATGCCCCAGGTAGTTGTACTTTTTAATTGGACATGTATTAATGTAATGGGACAGTTGTAAATTGTTATATGCATGTATGAGCACATGTACTTTCTTGTGTCTTATAATGTTGTGGTTTGTCTTTTATATTCTTACTGGACACTTGTGTGAGCTATCCCTTGCGAGACTTCGGTCCGTTCGCGGGAGGCGAATCTGGATATGGAGCCTTAATGGGCATAAATCCCCGGTCCGTCACAGTTGGTATCAGAGCATGGTCCAGTTAGAATATGAAAAGACAATAAGGTTGCAATGTCCCAATACATGAATTAATGTCCACTGCTGGTAGTAAGTCTGTGGTTTTGTGTTGGTTAAAAGTGTATTTGTTTAAGTTTTTTTTTGTAAAATGTGTTTTTGAGTTGAGAATTTGGCAGTTGTTAGCAGTTGTTGAAAGTTGATGTGATTAGAGGTGTATAATCTGTGTGATTATACAGTGTGTTAGTTTGTGATAGAATGATTTGGTTGTTAAAGATTCGCAGTTAAAGGAATTGAGGAAATTATAAATTTGGATATGGAATTCAGTAAGAATACAGAGTTAGCAGAGACAGGTATATGGTAACAAGATGATGAGGATCAATCAGTGTGTGTGTTAGAAGTGATTAAATGTGCAAAATATAGTTGAGAACCTCAGCAGAGGTATTGTGGCATCAGAGATCTGAGTCAGATGATATCAAGAAACAGTGTGAATGAGAATGTGATTATTATTATGAAGAGTTTGACATGATTAAGTAAAGCAGATCAGCTTAAAAGAGGTGCTGGTACATAAAAGAATAGTGATGATTAAGTGTACCTGAGATCGGAAATTTGAGAAAAATGTTGTTATGAATAGTGATGGTAATATGAAGTTTGATATGAGGATTTGTACAATATGTACAGAAAAGATCAGTTGAATAAAGAAAAGAAGAAAAGAATCAGTGTGTAAAGAGATTTCTAAGAATTGCATAAGAGAAATATTTAGTTGATGAACGACAATTTATGAGGAATTCTTCAGAAAAAGTTAGTAAAGATGGCTGTGCTAAAGATAAGAGCAGTGAAAGTTAGTAACTGTGAGCAGTTCGAGGAAACAAAAATTAAAGTTAAGCATGTTAGAATGAGTTCAAAGCAAATGAAATAGAATGGAAAGAAGTGCATTAATGGAGAAGCAGTTAATAAATATTGAGTTGAGAAAACAGCAAGGCAGACTGTAATATTATGTTATTTGAGAAAAGAGCATTTAATGGAATAAGGGAAGCAGACAGAGCAAGTTGTTATATTTAAAGAAATTGGTATTTAAATTTGATTTTTGCTGTATTTTAAAGAAGGATGATTAAATACCAGAAAGATTTATAGTATGAACGGTACAGCAAGATTAGCCAGGCAGCAGAATGAATAAGAGAAGTATTTTGCGGAAAAGATGTTATGATTAGAATGATTGGCAGTTTAGATAAAGAAGAAATATGGACCAGAGAAACAAAGAATTTAGCAAATGATGAAGTAAATAAAATTAGATGAGTCAGAAAATGTCAGTTAGAGCTTGCATATCGGTGCAAGAAATGATTTAATTGAACAGAAGTGAACTGTTGTTAGATATTTCAGGGTTTAATGCTGGAGCAGATTGATTAAATAATATTTGGAAAGTTTATGCCCCAGAATTATGAGATTAGCCAGAGAATGTCAGTAAAGCAAGAAAGGTATATGAAAGTGAAGCATGTTAATAGTGGTTTGGTAGGTGAAATTGCAGTAATATTTTCAGCATGAATTAATTGAATGAGATGATTTGAGACAGTTAAAGTTAGAAATGAATGCAGTTGAAGTAATTGAAAGTAATTGTTCGGTGTGATCAGAGTAGCGCAGCGGAAACTGAAACAAGAAAGATTTAATATCCACATATTGTTTAAGATTTGCTGGGATAAGAAGAAAGTGTAAAGTTTGCACAGCAGAATAAAGAGCAGAGTTTATTATGGTTTTTAATCAGAGATGACTTGAAACGGTATGAGCAGAATAATATGAAAAGAGTAAGAAATTCAAAGATGGTGATTGGTTTTCTTTGAAGAAGTGACAGTTGCGAATGTAAATGCAGATGAGGCAGAATAACAGCAAGCAATGATAAATAGAAAAAGAAAATGGCAGCATGAAAGAATATTACAGTATAAGATATTCGAGAAAGGTAAAGTAGTCCCGAAAGAATGTTGCAAACACAGCTGGAAAAATGTGAAAGTAGGTTCAGTCCAAGGAGATAAAGCGCCATTGGCAAGGTAGAATCGTCTACACTGAAAAGTAAGGAAAGGCAATGGAATCGACAGAACAGTAATTGTGAAATTAATTGAAAGAAAAGAAAAGAACAAAGCAAGGATGGAAATGGATAGATGAATTGAAAGGCTAATGCAGAGAAAGTATCCTTCTTGTTCTGTAGATAGTTTCATTTCTTTTAAGGTGATAATTCGGGTTGTTGTGATTTGTTTTATATGTCGAGGACGACATTTCTTTTTAGGTGATAATAATGTAACGTCGCGCGTTTTCTAGATCCCCGTGGATCCAGTTTTAGCGGGTTTGGTGGCCAATGTGAGGCCCATTAGTGTTGTGTGTTTCTTATTAGATCCTTACCGGTTTGGTTATGGGTCTGTGTTGGTGTTCAGTACGCTGGACATCAACAGTGGGTTGGCGTCCAGGTGGGTGACGTCGACTTTGTGTTGGCGGCCATGGTTGCCGTTAACATGTTTTTGGCGTCCATCGATGTGGACGTCTACCGTTTATTTTAATGGGTTTTATTGCTTGAACTTGGCGTCGAGCGATGTGGACGCCTAGTTGGGGCGGTTTGGTTGTTAGCGGCGCAGAGGTTGACGTTAACCTGAGGCGCCTGTGTTTTTAGGTAAACCCGAGCCTTCTTCTTTCCCCATTTTCTCCTCTCCTCTTTCCCCACCTTTCACCTTGTGCCTCTTCACCACTTCCGGTAGTTGACGGGAGCACGTGGGAAGGCCGTGATGCCGCAGCAGCGGCAGATCGGGCGGGGAATGACGGATTGGAGGGTGGTGTTCGCGGGAAGCTCCTGGGGGTTTCGACGTGATTTGAAGTTCTTTAGGAGTTTATTTGCGTTTCTGAGGTAGGGACTGGACCCCTTGACTTCTCTTGTTTGAATTGTCATGCTCCGTTTGTATAGATTACTTGTTAATTGTGTTTTTGGAAAAAGGGTTACATGCCGGGAAATTGGGTGGTTTGATCGATCCAAGTATTGGATCTTGCTTCTCTGGTTTAATTATGGTATATACATGTAAGGGGGAGTGTTTCCCCTTGTTTTTCTATTGTATTTATGGCTAGATTGCCCGTGTAATCGGTCTAGGGCCATTTTGTGTGTTCTGGCGGGTTCTGCAGTGAAGATCTTGGCGTCAACATCGGTTGACGCAGAGTTCTTCGTTGGGAGATTAACGGCTAGGTATCTAGCCGTTGAGTGTGGGTAAACGGCCAAGTGGTGGTCGCTTACTTGGTGTTGACGGCAAGGGACATTGTCGTCTATATTCTTTGGACGGCAATCGATGTCGCCGCCAACCTGTGCATGTGCGCAGTGTGTTTTAATGGCATTCTTGTTATAAGTGTTGCGGTGTATTAACACCTGTGGTGCTCTTGGAGCACGGGGCTTTTGAGGTCAGTTTACCGGCTATGAGGTTGTGAAATATCACAGGGTTTTGATGTCGTGCAAGTGATTTGTATATGCATGGCATATCGTACGTTATCATGTTTATTATATATTAATTACTGTGGTGTTGTGGCGATGAGGTTCACGTCTGAACCTAGCCTCGATCTTCTAGAATCTTTTATAGATTATTCTGGATGGATAATTAGTGAAATACAAGTGTGATTATTATATGATTTATCGTCAGTGTTTAGTGTAACCTTCACTGTCACTTTGTGACCGATGACAGGTCGTGGTATTATTATTAATGTGGTTTATGTGTGTGATTGTGTAGGTTAGCTTGTAAGTCACAGGGTGACTGAACAAGCTATTCCTATCATATGTACCGTGATCGGTAACAGAAAGTGTTTTGTGTATATATCGTGGTTTGAGCTTGCCGAGTGGTGGTTCGGCGCCTATTCCGAATGCCTCTCTAGTCGGGTACCCCAGGTTCTTTGTGAGCCAGGCACGTGTGTTTGTTGTGCTCGGGTTTGTCCCGGTACAGTGTGGTACCGTTGAGGTCTGTGTCGTCTTCCTGGACACCCTCACTCCTGTGTTTGAGTTGTACGTCCGGCTGAGGGAAAGACGACAGTAGGGCAGCGGCTTGTGTTGGTGGTGTGCAGTCGCTTGTAGCGCGCTCGTAGTTGGGGGTACGGACACCAGTAGTCGACACTGGTCCCCAGCTAGTCCTGTTTTCCAGTGCCTCACTTTAGGGTGCTCCGACCAGAGACCCTAGAGGTGCCAGGCATGGACCTGCAGTTGTGTGTCTGCAGGTGTGGTGTTGGTTGGTCTCCACAGTTGTTTGACTTGTTCTCGTGGAGCGGCAGTTGGACCTTTCGTCCGTGACTGCGAGGCTGAGAGGTTGTTCTTGTGTTGTGTTGTCCGGGTTGGATACTGGCCTGATCAGCCAGTAGACCGTTCCCTGTGGTGGCGTCGTTCTTCGCGACTCGTGCTTTGTTAGCTCCAGTTGTGGTTGTGGTGACGTCGTTCCTTTCCGACTCGTGCTACCACTGGCTCTGGTTCATGAGTTTGTGACTCGTAGTCGAGGTTTGACTCGTTCGAGGTGTGCCCTGGTGTTGGCACAGTTGTGACTGCGATTGTGGCTTGTGGTGTGCCCGAGTGGTGGCACAGTTTCAGCTATAGATGGTGAGTATTGACTCACCACAAATGTGGTTTAGTTTGCTATGGTGTGCCCTGTTACGGCACTGGTTTACTTGTGGTTTCTGTGCTGGTGCCTTGTGGTAATAGGTACCTGTACCCTGTGTGGGTAATGGTTTGTGGTGGCACGTCGTATACCAGTCTTTCTGGTGTTGACGTGGAACTGTGTTTCGTGGAGGTCGTGTGGTGTGACCTTCCACACAATGTGCTTCACCCTCCCTCGGGTAAGCTACCGTATATGGTTTTCATGTGTGATGGATTGGCCCGCTGTAGCCGATCATGTTACTTGGTGTATGTGGTTTCCGACATATTGTGGTTTGGGTATAAAGGGCCAGCTTTTGGTTACAACTCTGTTACCCACGTACTTGAGATTTGCCTGTGAAGCTTGTAGCTTAGGCAACCAGTCGTTGGAATAATGTGCCTGTGAGGCTTGCGGCCTAGGCATTTCAGTTGTTGAGAGGACTAGCCTATGGTTCCTCTTTCTTTATAAGGAAATGCATTTGTTTTATCATTACTGTTTAAGCTGTTATTTAAATATAAATGTTGTGAGCATGAAATGGTTTGGCTATTGGTGCTGCCAGTGAGACCCATTGGGGTTGAGGTGTCCGTGGTTACGGTGTTGTTTTGGGTAGCCCCTACTGAGCCAGTGACTTGTTGAGGCTCACTCCCCTACAGTTCTTTTCAGGGCTTGCCGAGTGTTTGGCTTGCAGCGGCGTTGTGTCAGACTTGTACCACCAGCAGTTGTGTAGTAGTTAGTTGTGTGAGCTTGTGCTCCCTCGGGTATGCCCAGGTAGTTGTACTTTTTAATTGACATGTATTAATGTAATGGGACAGTTGTAAATTGTTATATGCAGGTATGAGCACATGTACTTTCTTGTGTCTTATACTGTTGTGGTTTGTCTTTTATATTCTTACTGGACACTTGTGTGAGCTATCCCTTGCGAGACTTCGGTCCGTTCGCGGGAGGCGGATCTGGATATGGAGCCTTAATGGGCATAAATACCCCGGTCCGTCACAAGCCCCCGGTTAGGGTTACAGACACCAATAGACGTACTAGGCCCCAGCTAGTCATGTTTTCCAGTGCCTCACTTTAGGGAGCTCAGGCCAGAGTCCCTAAAGGTGCCAGGCATGGGCCTACGGCAGTGTGGTTCACAGGAGTGGTGTTGGTGGTCTCCATAGTTTCATGGATTTTTCTAGTGGTGCGACAGATGGACCTTTTATCCGAGGCTGTGAGACTGAGAGATAGTCATGTGTGGTTTGTCCGGGTCAGTTGCTGGTGTCGCGAACCAGTCTTCGTGACTCGAGTGTGGCATTTTTCTAATTTAGCATGTAAACTTGGTCAGGTTTGCCATTTATTTATTAAATGCTGATTACTATTAATTTCATGCCTTAAGTAGTGTTTACACCTTTAATATCCTATGTGGATAGTTCTATAAATTGCTAGCGTAGCTTCCTGCTTCTTTAGCAGTGAGTTTTGTTTTGTTCGGCTTTGGGGGAATTTCCCTACTGGCCAAACTCGTGAGGCTCACCCCTACTTCTTTCAGGTGAGGGAGAGTAGAGGCTTCTCGCCCTTCTTCTAGTTGCGAGCCGAACCATAGCGGAGTTGGGTTGCACCACCAGTAGTGTAATCTTCTTTCTTTGTACACCTCGGGGTATGCCCCAGGTCGTTGTTGTACTGTGTCTGGCTACAGTTGAGAAAATGGCTATGTATATTTCATGTAAATATTTGTGAGATGGCATCTTTTATATATATTTGAGCTATTTCCTTTATATTTCTATGGACTTGTGAATGGTATCCCTTGCGAGGCTACGGCTCGTTCGCGGGAGGCAGAGTCGGGTCAAGCGCGTTATTAGGTAACGGGTTTGAACGACGAGGACCGCTATAGTTGGTATCAGAGTAAGGTTCGTGTGAATATAAAGAAATTGGAAATTTGCATAGCTTGTTCTCTACTTTAGCCCACTGCTGGTAGTTGACTATGGTTTTTGTATTGATTTGTTGTATGTTGTATGGTTGGAATGATATTGTGCAGGATCAGAAATGGAAGACGGGAGAGATTGGGGAGGAGGTGGAGATGAACTTGAGGAGACTATGCACCAGATGATAGAAAGGATATGGAAAAGTCTTACAGATATCCATACCAGATTGGACCATCAAGCACCAGTACAGCTGGAAGTAGGAGCACCGCCGCCGATTGGGAGGAGGCAGTACCACAGTGGCACCACCCCCACCACCAGTAGCTTAGGTACCACCGATTGTACCTATACTTCCTGAAGTACCAGCACGAATAGTCAGTGTGGAGGATCCCACATCACTAGTAGAGAGGTTTTTGTGGTTGCAGCCACCCACATATTCAGGAGGTCCAAATCTCGACACAGTAGAGCACTGGGTGCATGAGATAGAAAGGGTTTTTGTTAATATGAGGTGTTCACAAGCTGATAGGGTGTTACTAGCTGCCTATCAGTTGCGTGGATTTGCAACAGAATGGTAGAGATTGAAGATGCATACGGCGGTTGTAGGAAAAACAGAGGATACCATTACCTGGCTAGAGTTTTTGGAGGTATTTAATAATACTTTCTTCCCAGTTCAGATACTGCAGGCTAAATGAGCAGTTCCAGACGTTGCAACAAGGAACCTGTCGGTGTTAGAATATCAGATGAGGTTTATGGCATTGAGTAGATATGCTCCATATGTGGTTACTGATAACACGATGATGGTGGAGTATTTGATTCGAGGATTGCGACCAGAGCTTTAGGATGCAGTAATTCCCTTGATGTGCAGAACAGTGGAAGAAGCAGCACAAAGAGCAGCAATTCTGGAGAGGATTGTACAAGCAAGGTAGTCCGGAGGAGCAGGGACAGGTAATTTTCGGCTTCCGTAGCAATCCACAGGTATTAGTAAGGGCAAGGTACCCTCAGGAGCATCATCATCATTAGGTTTGCAAAGTGGGTGGTAAATTGAAGAAGATGTTTAGAGGATAAGGAGGCGGTAGACAGTAGGGTTTTCAGTTGGGTGTTCAGGAGGGCCGAGGTGTTAGGCCAGCACCAGAGGAGTCGCAGCAGAGTGCGGTAGGGTAGCCCGTAGATTTTCTAGGTTTTCGGTGTTATAATTGTGGGCAGCTAAGACATTTAGCTAGGAATTGTCCACATCCTTGGGAGTATAGTTATGGAAGAGGAGCACCGTAGCAACAACAACCATTTCAGCAGCCAACAGAGCAAGGCAGAGGTGCATCTTTCCAGAGAGGAGGAAGGGGTTGAGTTATGGCAGTTACCAGAGCTCAGGTGGAGGCATCCAATTTAATTGAAGGTAAATTACCTCTTTTTGACTTTTCTGGTAGAATATTAATTGATTTGGGTGCTTCACATTCGTTCACTTCCGAGGATTTTATGGATAGCATGGTACATCCCTAGAAAAAGGCAGTGTGAGTTGATTGTAGAGATTCCCTTAAGAGGTTTTATGTTTACTTCTTGTTACTTAGATGAGGTTTCGATAGTAATTCAGGGCAATCAGATGCAAGCGAGACTGTATGTACTTTCATTGAAGGATTATGATGTGATTTTGGGGATGGATTGGTTGGAAGCCTATGGGGCATTGGTGGATTGTAGAAAGAAGAAAGTCAGATTTTGCAGGCCTGGTGGAGCAGTGTTTGAGTTTCAAGGTATGTCGTTCTACACTCCTAAGTTTATTATTTCTACACTTAGAGATAGAAAGTTAATCAATGCTGGGTGTGTAGCATATCTTGCTTCAGTTAGTTTAATAGAGATAGATAAGTCTTTAGAGATGGTACCCGTGGTCCGAGAATTTGAAGATGTGTTTCCAGAAGAATTGCTAGTGTTGGCTCCACATAGAGAGGTGGGATTTCACAGTTGAGTTGCAGCCAGGCAGTATGCCATTTGAAAGCACCTTATTCGGCAGAGCTGAAGGAATTGTTAGAGAAAGGCTTCATTAGACCCAGTCACTCGCCATGGGGAGCACCAGTTTTGTTTGTTAAAAAGAAGGATGGTAGTCTAAGAATGTGTATTGATTACAGGCAATTGAATATGGTTACAATCAAGAATAAATACTCGCTTCCCAGAATAGATGATTTATTTGAGCAGCTTCAATCTGCGAAGTATTTTCCAAGATTGATTTGAGGTCAGGGTATCATCGCGAGGATTAAGGAAGAAGACATTGACAAGACAGCTTTCAGAACCATATATGAACATTATAAGTTTGTGGTTATGTTGTTTGGCTAACCAATGCACCAACAGCTTTTATAATTTGATGAACATGATATTTCACCCGTATCTGGATCAGTTCATTGTGGTCTTTATTGATGATATATTGGTGTATTTAGCATTAGAGGAAGAGCATGTGGCACACTTGAGGATCACGTTGCAGACTTTGTGAGATCACCAGCTGTATGCCAAGTTAGTAAATGTGACTTTTGGCTGAAAGAAATTCAGTTTCTGGGTCATGTAATTTCAGGTGAAGGTGTTGCAATAGATCCGGCCAAGGTAGAGGCAGTGATGAAGTGGGAAGAACCGAAGACAGTGACAGAGATTAGAAGTTTTTTGGGTTTGACAGGATATTATAGGCGGTTAATTCAAGATTTCTCAAAGATTACAGCACCAATGACAAGATTGACAAGGAAAGGAGTACCATTTGTATGGTCTTCGGATTGTTGCCGTAGTTTTGCAGAGCTAAATAAGAGGCTTACCATAGCACCAATATTGGAGATTCCGTCAGGCAGTGGTGGATTTGTATTGTATATCGATGTATCTAGAAGAGGTTTGGGAGCAGTGTTAATGCAACATGAAAAGGTGGTAGCTTATGCATCCAGGCAATTGAAGAAGCATGAAGAGAATTACCTGACACAAGATTTAGAGCTGGCAGCAGCTGTGTTTGCACTGAAGATCTGGCGGCATTATTTGTATTGTGAAAGGTTCGAGATATTCACTGATCATAAGAGTTTAAAGTACATTTTCTCGCAGAAAGATCTAAATTTGAGGCAGCATAGGTGGATGGAATATTTGAAGATTATGACTTCAGTTTGGCATACCACCCAGGCAAAGCTAATGTTGTAGCAGATGCACTATGTAGAAAGGCAGTTATGAGTCATATGATGATTAGAGAATGAAATTGTATGAAGATGTGGTAGAATTCTTATATGTACCAAATCGGCGGCGAGCAATATTAGCAAATAGTGCAGTAGAGCCTTCTCTATATGGGCAGATAGTAGAAGCGCAAAGAACAGATGGAAATTTAGTTGATATTGTGAGAATGGGAGGAGGTGACACTTGATGATGACAGTGTGGTTAGGCTTAAGGGCCGCTTATATGTTCCAGCAGATGCCGAGGTGAGGCAAAAAGTGTTAGAGAAGCGCACAAGTCCAGATACACCATCCATCTAGGTAGCACTAAGATGTATCAAGATTTGAAGAAGCACTTATGGTTGCCTAATATGAAGAAAGAAATTGCAGAAATCATAGCAAGATGTTTAGTTTGTCAGTAAGTAAAGCAGAGCATTAGAGACCAGGGGGACTGTTGCAGCCATTACCCATTCCACAATGAAAATGGATGATATCGCCATTGATTTTATAGTTGGTCTGCCCAGGACAGCAGTAGGTCACAATGGTATTTGGGTTTTTGTGGATAGATTGACCAAGGTTTGAAGATTATTTGCAGTAAATATGACATGGACTATGGATAGATTAGCCAGATTATATGTAGATAGAATAGTACCTTTACATGGGATTCCCGTTACTATTGTTTCAGATCGAGATCCTAGGTTCACTTCAGGTTTCTAGAAGAGTTTGCAGAGAGTGATTAGTACAGTTCCCCTTATCATCCACAGACAATGAGCAAATAGAGAGAACCATTCAGAGTATAGAAGATGTGTTGAGAGCTTGCTGTCTAGTATGGGATGTACTTGGGAGCACCACTTGGGTATTGTAGAGTTTGCATATAATAACATCATCATGCAAGTATCAGAACGGCACCTTATGAAGTATTGTATGCTAGACCGTGCAGGACACCACTAAATTGGCATGAGGTAGGTGAGTGACAGGTTATGGGTCCAGAGTTAATTCAACAATGTGCAGAAATGGTTAAAATTATTAAAGAAAAGCTTCAAATAGCACAGAGTCATCAAAAGAGCTATGCAGATACCAGACGCAGGCCATTACAGTTTGAAGTTGGTGATTATATGTTTTTGAAGGTTTCTCCTACCAATGGTGTGCTCAAGTTCAGCAGAAGGCAAATTAAGTTCGAGATATGTTGGCCCATCCAGATATTAGAAAGAATTGGTGAAACAACTTACAGATTAGATCTCCCAGCAGATTTCACAGATGCCCGTGACGTGTTTCATGTGTTCAATGCTAGAGAGATCTATCGAGATCCGTCCCAGGTAGTCAGTACCAAAGAGATGATTTGAATCCAGACATGACAATGCCAGAATATCCAGTACAGATTACAGGCCGCAAAATCCAAAGCTAAGGAATAGGAAAGAAATTGAATTAGTGAAAGTCAGATGGGAGAACAGACAGGGCGGTGGATACGTGGGAATTAGCTGAGAAAATGATGAAAGCGTATCCATACTTGTTTGAGTAAGCTTTTAATTCTTTTAGGTGATAGTACATGCTTGTTTAATTGAAAATTTTTGGTGTTGAGTTTTCTTTCTAAATTTCAAGGACGAAATTTCTTTTAGGTGATAGTAATGTAGCGTATTGACCGTTCGGATCGTGGCTTAGTGGTTATGAAGGTCAGTGTGTGGCCCTTGATGTGGCACAGGTGTTTATGCAGGTTGTGGGGCATTGTGGGCCGATAGTTAGGCCCGCCCAAACACCCATCAATTCACTATTTGTGAACGCGACAGAGATGGGCTGTTGCGTTGTGCATTCTGGTTACCGCCGCAGGTGGGGTCTCCGTCTGCATGTCCGCCGTGTGGCGCACGCTGAGCGGCCTACTGACGTCGGCCATGAGAAGGTGACGGCCTTCTCCGTCACGTTCAGGTCGGAATGGAAGGGTGCGTTGCATTCCCAACTCTGAGGTTGTTTTTAACTTACGTTGCCGAACAGAGCTGGAACGCCCTACTCGTCCAGGAAGGTGGTTTTGTTGCAGTGGATTTTTGGCGATCCGACATTTTGGTGCTGGTTTTGGCATGGTCTCGCCACGAGGACGTGCTATGGAGCGGGGGAAACACCGGGGTATCACCGTTCTTCGTGAAGGTAGGGAGATTCTGCCCCGTTTCACGACGTAGATTGCATGTTTAGCATGTTTGGTTTGTTTTACATGCTATAGACAGTAGATACCATGCTAATGTAGTGCTCAGAGCATGTATATTTGTGTTTCATGGTAGTTAGCATGGTTTCTGTGGGGAATCTGGAGATAGGTTCCCAGAATTAGGTCACTATCTGTGAAGGCGACAGACCTGACTGTCACGTTCAGAACGCGACAGCCCGACCCGTCGCATTCTTCTTCAGAACGTGCCGTATCGAGACGTCGCATTCTGAAGGCGACAGTGGACCCAGTCACGTTAAGGGTTCAATGGCAATGAGCTTGTGCATGGTTGTGGGATTATCGGATTATTGTTGTTTATTTATGCATGACTATGGTAAGCGGTGCATTGGCACTTGTGGAGTTTGAGCAACGTGTTGTTCACGTGGTTTGAGTGGTGTTCATGTGGTTTGTGTGTGTGTGGCGAGTAGTACGACGTCTACCGTTGTTACCTCTTCAGCTGGGAGCCCCAGGTTTTTTGTGTGAGCCAGGCACGTAAGTGCTTGGGGCTTGTCCGGTACTTATGTACCATTGAGGTCTGTGTCGTTTTACTGGACACCTCACTGTCACGCCCCGCCAATTTAGCAGCAGAATAAATTGGGGAGGCGTGAACCAAGTGTATGGTAACGTAATTGTGCGAAAATCGCAAATATCAGAGCAACTAAATGAATAATAATTGAAATAAACTCTTATTTGTATTGATAAATCAACTAACTATTTCAACCACTAATCTTGAGCCAAACATAGAGCTCAATGACATCAATACATTGGAAAGGAAATCTAATGCAATGACTACTAGACGCCATGGTACTAGGGTAACTTCATCATTTGACTCCTGATCGCTCATCACTCCAGTCCATTCCCGTTGGTGTGTGTAGGGTCATCAACCGACTTACCTGAAACACATATAACAAATAACGAAGGGTAAGCGATAACGCTCAGTAGGACTTAAATCTCAGGATCAAGAATGCTTTAAGTGATTAATGTCTTATAAGGCAAGATAACTAGAGAGAACGATCAAGTATAGTCAAGAGAGTAATAGCACGTGATATCAAGAGAACGATAGTATTTTTACATGGAAATAGCACAACCAGTATGATAAAGGAATGGCCATATAACGAGATAGTGTGTATGGTTACACAAAGTGCACTAGTCGCGATAGCATGCATCGTGTGTTTGGTCGATCATTTTATCAACCGAGAGAGTATAATATTGTGATTGATTGATTGTCATAGATTAAATATTGATAGTACTATGTTAGGTGTATGCCAATCACCCAGATCATTAGACCCCGCGAGTTATAGCCTTTGGGGTGCTCTCCCCAACGACCAGATCAGGCTCTTATAATGTTGCCTAGCATATAGTCATGTTTTTATCTTAGACAATCAATTGAATGGTCAAATAGAGTACCAAGAATAGATGAGAGTAATTGAAGAATAGACGAGAGTACAGAGAGGATGTGAATAGATGAGTAAGTAGAGTATAGATGAGAACTAAGGGTCATTGAACAGGAAACATCGAGTAAACAGGCGATAGTAACAGTTGCACAACACGTGCAATTGGTGCTGGCAGTCAGGTGGGATTCACTACCTTCCCACTGGCCATGTTATGCACAGGTCCAGAGGTCTGTCATGATTCAAGATAAGAACGAGATCTTTCTAAGGCTGATTGGATCTTACCGTCCCTAGAAGGGTATCATAGGCGTTAGGGTACAACCAGCTCGTCGACCATGTGGGAACCCATGGACAGAGGAGACTTACAAGGCCTTGAGCGAGGATTCACTAGCCCAGCAGAAGGAATATCTGATGGAGAGTTCATCCAAGTCAAGAGAATGTGTGTATATAGAAACAAGTGTCTGACGTTGTAGAGGAATTCTAGAACAGTTGAGCGTCGGTAACGCTATTCCCAAACATCGTGAGAAAATGAAGACAAGTCCACTTAAGGTAGGGCAATATAATTGAAATAACTTACCAGATGTATTATGAGGTATATTCATGCCAAGTTAAGCCATATTGGATGGTTCAAGTGTGTGCATGTGATAAGAGAATCATGGAGATGAAATAATCAAATAAATAACTTTTAATAAACTAATTACATATCCAAGATTTACAACTTCGTTTACTGTAGTTAAGACAGTTAACAAGGTGAGAGGTTACTGTAGAAAGTTAAGATGAACAGGGATATAGAGCTTTCATGCAAAACTGCAGAACGTGACGCACCCCTGTAAGGGTCACGATAGGGTACAGTCAGAACGCGACAGGACCAATCAAACGTCGCGATGGGCCGGTCAGAGCAGGCTACCAGAACGTGACAGGTACTGTGTCGCGACGGGCCATGAGAACATGGCCTATCGGGACGTCACGTTCTCAGATCCTGTGCCTGACTCCGAGTGGGAAAAGGACATGTCTTGGATTACGGTCCAAGCTGCCTTGTTTTGACATAAGGTCGTTTAAAAGTCATGAACTAAATGTACAGTAGATGAAAATTTTCAAAATCACTTGCAAACTGATCTAGACATGCGAGGGAACTTACAGTAAATAGGAATTTGAAAACAACCAAAGTCTTGACAGGTTTTGACCATGAATAAGCATGAAGAACATAGAGCATGGTACAGTGAGGGTAAATGATTTAATTCAAGCAACATACTAGATGAAAATTAGGGCTTTCATGGGCAAACGATTCATGACAGGAAGAAGTATCTCCAGTAAAATTTTCGTAGCATGGAATCAAGTATACATGAAGATATAATTTAAACATGATGGTTCGGGGTCATGATATTGTAGAACTTCAAAAATATAGAACAAAAGATTGGCTTGATGAAAAATAGAGCAACAAGAGGGGTTTTGTTCCTGAGGTTTGGAACAACCTACAGACGAATTTAATTGAGTTTGGCTTGTGAGAATGCCTACCTTTGAATCATTTTGTCTTCTAGGGCTTAGAACTCGAAGTGCAAAGGTTGGAGCTTGGTCAAGCCTTCTCCCCACGAGTTCTTCTTCTCCCTGGCCTCCTCTCCACGTCCAGCAAGCCCCAACAATGAGTTAGGGCCGGCCATGGAGAGATTGGGGAGTATTTAAGCTCCCTTGGTTTCCCTTTCCTAACATGACTCTAATTACCCTTCAATTCTGAGTTCCCCTATTTCTCTCAACCTTCCAAGCTTGCCAACTCCTAATGGAGCTAGGTTGGGATGCAATTTCGTGGCTAACTAATTAGGGTAGGGTTAGGAGTCCAATTCCAACCCATATTCACTATTTTAATGATTTACTAACTCTTTTCTATTTAGGTAATAATAAAAATACAAATTTAGGGTATTTTCCTATTATTCTCCTTTTAAAAATACATATTTTGGCCCAATAAATTTTATATGGTCCATTTAGCAAAGCCCATTACTTAATGGATTTCAACTTATGGGAATTTTCCCTTTTAATTAGGGAATAATAGAATTACAGATTTTATTATATTTTTCTTACCTGAATTTATTCATGGGCAAAAATTGCCCATTGGTCCAATTGTCATAATGGGCTATCAACCCATATTGTTTAAAGTCTACCCACATGTTTATTTTGATTTTTCATCCACTTTGGCTCATATAATAATGAGTTTTCCGACTTATTCTTTAATTACAATAATAAGTCACATAAATTCTAAAACTTGGTCCAAATGATTTTTCTATGCCCAAATTTCTAAATGGGTCATTAGAAAATATTATTTAAGGTATAACTATGATTTTTACGAATTTTTTTATATATGGGTTTTCACACATGAAATAATGATGCGTACCTTTTTAACTAGTTAAAATTAATTAATAGATAAAATTTTAATTTATCCAACATTTTTAATTAAAGAATTTTCTTGGGTATTACGTACATCCTCCCCTTCTTAAAAGAATTTGGTCCCCAAATTCCACGACTCCTTTAGTTAAATATGAATTATCACTACATGCTGAAAAGGTATTAATCATCGTAAGTTCAGAGTTACCTTCCACAGTTCCCACTTCTTGATTTGGAGAGCGTCGTGCCAATACTTCCAGTGTGTCTTGTTGTTTTGATTCCTCATGACGTTGGTTCTCTAATTGTGGACAATCATTAATCTTGTGGTCTGGGCTGCCACATCGTAAGCATTTTCCTTGCCTTCTCCAGCATTCCTCCGACGTGTGGCCTATCCTATTCCTCCGACGTGTGGCCTATCGTCCTTTGAGAATAAGGCTAATTGTATGGAGTTTTTCTTACTCTTCTTTATTTTTCTCTTATCATCCTTTGGCTGGTTCTCTTTTGTCATAGAATTGAGGTCCTTTGTGTTAGTGGATGGTTCCTTTAGATAAGTACAGTCTCGCATTTGATGCTCCAAATCGCCACAACGTAGACATGCACCAATGCTTCGCCAACACTCCTTTGCCACATGTCCCGGCTTACTACAATGAAGGCAAATGATCTTTCTATGTTTCATTTATGTGCTTGCCTTCTTTACATAGTTGTGTCTTCTCTTCTCATTCTTTTTGATCACTTTTCTAATCTTCTTGGTTGTCCTCAAAGCTCTTTCTAGTAGTTGGGTGGCTTTCTGACATGCCCGAAGTAGCTTTTGAGTTGACCTCATCTTGTCTTACAGTGGCGTATTCCCGACGTCCATTAAGAGTTCCTTCAAGAATAAGGTTGGTATTAGGATACTATAGTAACATTAAGCTGATACATGTATATAGATAAATGTATTTAAATCTTAACCATGGTTCTACCCAATCCTCACATAGGTATGGTGGTTGACTTAGACACGTGTCAAGGCAGTTCACCTAGAACATCTTAGACTTAAAATATCATAATAAGGACATCCTTGGCTCTGATACCACACTGTCACGTCCCGTCAATTTAGCAGCGGAATAAATCGGGGAGGCATGAACCAAGTGTATGGTAACGTAAATTGCGCGTACAATCGCAAATATCAGAGCAACTAAATGAATAATAAATGAAATAAACTCTTCTTTTTATTGATAAATCAACTAACTATTACAACCACTAATCCTGAGCCAAAGATAGAGCTCAATGACATCAATACATTGGAAAGGAAATCTAATGCAATGACTACTAGACGTCTTGGTACTAGGGTAACTTCATCATTTGACTCCTAGTCGCTCATGACTCCAGTCCATTCCCATTGGTGTGTGTAGGGTCATCAGCCGACTTACCTGAAACACATATAACAAATAATGAAAGGTGAGCGATAATGCTCAGTAGGACTTAAATCTAAGGGTCAAGCATGCTTTAAATGATTAATGTCTTATAAGTCAAGATAACTAGAGAGAACGATCAAGTATAGTCAAGAGAGTAATAGCACGTGATATCAATAGAACGATAGTATTTTTACATGGAAATAACACAACAACTATGATAAAGGAATGGCCACATAACGAGATAGCATGTATGGTTGGACATAGTGCACTAGTCGCGATAGCATGCATCGTGTGTTTGGTCGATCATTTTATCAACCGAGAGAGTATAGTATTGTGATTGATTGATTGTCATAGATTAAATATTGATAGTCCTACGTTAGGTGTATGCCAATCACCCAGATCATTAGACCCCCGCGAGTTATAGCCTTTCGGTCGCTCTCCCCAAGGACCAGATCAAGCCTTTATAATGTTGCCTAGCATAGTCATGTTTTTATCTTAGACAATCAATTGAATGGCCAAATAGAGTACCAAGAAAAGATGAGAGTAATTGAAGAATATACGAGAGTACAAAGAGAACGTGAATAGACGAGTAAGTAGAGTATAGATGAGAAAGAGTCATTGCATAGGAAAAACGAGTAAACAGGCGATAGTAATAGTTGCATAACACGCGCAATTAGTGCTGGCAGTCAGGTGGGATTCACTACCTTCTCACTGGCCATTTTATGCACAGGTCCAGAGGTCCAGTGTGATTCAAGATAAGAACGAGATCTTTCTAAGCCGATTGGATCTTATCGATCCCTAGAAGGGTATCATAGGCGTTAGGTTACAACCAGCTCGTCGACCATGTGGGAACCCATGACAGAGGAGACTTAGAGGCCTTGTAACGCCCCGACGCGGAATATCGGAGCGGGATTACAGTTATTAAATAGTACAGAGCGAGAATAAATAACAAACCATTGCACAATTGGATAACACCAAATAACCTCAATTTCATTAATAATTCTCTAGTCATCATTACATCATCGTATCAGAGCCAAAACTAGGGCCCAGAGTACTTTATTCAAAATCAAAATATTACATTATGACTAACTGACTCACTAACTCATACTACACTAACTACTACAAGATAGCATTGGTGGCTGAATGGTCACTCTTGAGCATCTCCCTCAGTCCCGTCCTCGTATGTGTGGTCGTCTCCATCTGACTCACCTGAACACATTAAATAAATACGCAGGATGAGCGAATAACGCCCAGTAGGACTTAATATCTCATGAACACAAGCATGCTTTAAATAGTTAATGTCTTAATGGCAGGTTAACTAGAGAGTCAAGTCATGTAGAGCATGTCACGATAACGAGAGAACAATTGCAACTGGCACAGGGAAAATAGTACAACGAGAACGATAATAGAATGGCCATGTAACAAATAACATGTAAATTGCACAACGGTGCACTAGTAACGATCACGCTTGCACTTGTAGAGATAGCACTTTGATTGTCATAGATTAATCTAGATAGTAAACTGGCGCTGGATGCATGCCGTAACACATCCTATGATCATTTTAACTCCCATGGGCACTGGCACTTTTCGGGCGCTCCTCCCAGGACCTGATCGGGCCCTATTGCGCTGGCATTAGTCATTTCTTTTATCTTAGACAATCACACGAATGGCCAATAGAGTACCAAGAAGAGATAAGAGAGTACTAGACGAGATAGATGAGAGTGTAGAGAAAACGTGAACAGATGAGAGTAAAGAGACTGTAGATGAGAGGGGTAAATCGTAAAACGATGATAACACGATAGTAACGGTTGCACAGCACCAGGTCGGGTGCCGGCAGTCTGGTAGAAGTCACAACCGCCCCTTAGCCGTGCTGTGTACACGGGTCAGGTGGTCCGGTGTGAACTCAAGACGAGAAGGAATATACTAAGGTATGGATCGTACTGATCCCTAAGGTGTAACGGGTTTTGAGGTACAACCAGCTCGTTGACTAAGGACGTGCGCCAAAGCCAAGAAGACTTACGGAGGTCTTGACAAGGAGTCCCTGGTCCAGTCGAGAGTATTCCCGGTGGAGAGGTGGTCCAAGTCAAGGGAATGTGTAAAAACGGGTCCGTCGTGCCTCGAGTGCTCGAAGGCCGAGGGAAAACGTTAACGGTAGATAAAATGCACGAGTAAAAACGAAACAATTGTATTTAACAAAATAGGGTAATTTAGTCATTTATTTCGATAATTTACCGAATACATTATTGCATAATTTATCAAGGTCAAATGGCATTTATAATGTTGTGTGTGCAAGTGTAAAGAAATCTTGAGGATATGACAAGTCGTGCAAATGTCATTTTTTATTAATCTAACAGTCATTAATTATAACATGGTTTAATCGTAGCTAATTAAGGGTAAATAGCCAAACACAGGGCATTACACAATTTAATAGTTCTGGCCGAAATCTTTGAAACGCGACGGACCTACCCTTCGCGTTTCAAGTCGGTGGGGTATAAAGCTTAAACAATCAGGGCATATGTACAATTTTCAGTTCTGGTCGATTCTTGAAAACGCGGCAGACTACCCGTCGCTTTCAAGCCGCGACGGGGCGGTCGGGCGCGACACGGGACCTGGCCGGTCTGGTCCGGTCCGGGGTGAATCGCGGCGGCCCGTGCCGCCGTTCTTGACGCGACGCCATCGGCCGGTGCGACCCCACTGTTATCGCGGCGGGTCGCGCCGTCGCGATAACATGTGGGTTTGCTCTTTTTCCTTTTTTCCAGGGCAAGCCCTCTGTGATACATGGACGTTCTAAATTACATATAAAATAGTATGGTGATCCAAAAGCATGAAATCAGTTCTAAACGAAAGTAGACATGTATATCTATCAACATGCACGATTAATTTGAAAATAGACAAGATTTAGATATGCATTGATAGGTTACTTTTCGGTGACCTAAACAGGCGCAGTCATGTTCCACGAATTATTCAGGAATGAATACATAACGAAAAATTACGAAACCAGCGGCGTTTGAAAGCTAACAGAATGTAGTATTATGATAATTTTATCATAATCAGAGATCAAGTAAAACAGGGTTCACAAGCAATCATGAAGGGTCGGGTGCATGTATCTGAAGAATTCAAAGATTAATTCTCCCTCATGGGAGATCGAAATAGAACGAAACCAAGGGCGTTTGAAAGCTATTGAACTGTATATCATTGAGAATTTTCTCATGCATGGGAACAAGTACGTGCAGGGGATTAGAGAAAACATGAGATTAGGGTTTATGGTCACAACAGAGTTTCATGAATTAAATTCGCCCAAATGGATGAACGGAATACAACAAAACTATAGGGCTTTTGAAGAGGTACATGAAGGCTACCTAGGTAATTGTTTCACGATTTTAGCTTGAGAGATTGCCTACCTTTTTCGTGAAGTAAGAAAGCCCTAGTTTGAATGACGAAATAAAAAAACCCCTTCTTGCTCCAAGCCTTCTCCTTCCTTGCTCCTTGGTCCAGATCTTCTCCTCTTCGTCTCCAAGGTCTTAGCACGACTTTGTGGGGTGCTAGGGTCAAAGGGGGTGTTTTGATGGCTATAGAGTTCTAAATCACCTAAAACTCTTTCTTTCCATCCAACTCCGAAAATTGGTATTTATCTCCCACTTTCTCTTATTTATCCACTAATAGAGTTGGGAAGGGATCCAATTTCGTGGGTAGAGGTTTAGGATAAGTCTAGGACTCTTTTTAGGATGGGTATGGACTATTTAATAATTATTTAACCCTTTCCTAATTATCACTTATTTTTATTCCGAATTTGGCTTAATTATTTCTCATCCCATGATGGGCTATCCTTATTTGGGCCCATTCTATTGGTTTGGGTTATTAGAGTAACCCACTAATAATTTAGCTTAATGGGTATTGCATTAATTCCTTTTATTCCTTGTATTCCCCTTTATTATAATTAAATCGATTTATCTCATTTATTAAATAATAATTTTTATTTTTCTTGATTTTAAAAATCAAGGTGCTACATCCTCCCCCTTAAAAAGAATTGGTCCCCAATTCATATAATCGTAAGAGGAAGATGACTTACTGAATAACTCCGGATAATTCCGTCGCAATAATGCTCGGGCTCCCACGTGGCCTCTTCGACTTCATGGTTTCTCCATAATACCTTCACCACGGGTATAGACCGATTCCGAAGCTGTTGCATCTTCTTGTCCAAATTTTTACTGGCCTTTCTTCATAGGTCATATCCTTATTCAGAATAATGTCATCATAGCTGATTATCTGATACGTGACGGATCATATACTATTTCCTCAGCATGGATACATGGAAACATTGTGTACTGTCGAGAACTGGGGAGGTAGTGCTACGATATGCTACCTCACCTACTCTATCTAATACTTCAAATGGACCTATGAATCTTGGTCTCAACTTGCCTTTCATCCCAAACCTTTGAAATCCTCGGTCGGGGATACTTTGAGCATCACATGATCTCCGGTTTGAAATTCCAAGTCCCTTCTTCTTTTGTCTGCATAGCTCTTTTGCCTGGACTGAGCTATCTTAATTCTGTCTCTGATAATTTGTATGTCTCTGCTAGTGCTCTGCACCATGTCTGGTCCCAGCCATTGCTGTTCACCTACTTCATTCCAGCATACTGGCGATCTGCAACTTCTGCGTACAATGCTTCAAATGGTGCCATCTTATGCTGGCCTGATAGCTATTATTGTAGGCAATTCTATTAGAGACAGTTGTTCATTCCAATACCCTTCAAAGTCTATAGCACAAGCTCGCAGCATGTCTTCCACTATCTGATTTGTTCTTTCAGTCTGGCCATCCGTTTGTGGGTGGAAAGCTGTGCTAAAGTTGAGTTTTGTGCCTAGGGCAGCCTGGAGTCCCTTCCAGAATCTAGAAGTGAATCTGGGGTCACGATCTGAGACAATGGACACTGGAACTCCATGTAGTCTGACTACTTCTTTCACATACAAAGCTGCTAACACATCCACACTCCAAGTGCTCTTTATGGCAAGGAAGTGTGCGGACTTGGTTAAACGGTCCACAATACCCCAGATAGCATCAAGTCCACCACGAGTCTGGGGTAAACCCATGATGAAATCCATACCGATGCTTTCCCACTTCCATTCAGGTATGTCCAGGGGCCTAAGTACACCCGCAGGACACGGTGTTCTGCTTTTACCTGTTGACAAGTGAGGCAGTGTGCAGCATGCTCAGCCACCTCACGCTTCATGTTTGGCCACCAAAATGACCTTTTCATGTCTTGGTACATCTTGGTTGCACCTGGATGTATTGTGTACTTGGTCTTGTGGGCTTCGTCCATCATTTCCTTTTCAGCTCTTCATTGTCAGGCACACATGTCCTGGCTTGGAATAATATTCTTCCATCTTCAGCGATGGAGAAGTCTGGTTTGTCAGCTATGGTCTCCCTTACTCTGATTAGAAACGGATCATTAGCCTGTTGCTCTCTGATCTCGACAAAGATGTCGGGTTGAGCTTTAAGATTAGCCACTAACATCTTATCACTTCTCTTTTCAATATTCAGATCTAGACTGGCGAATTGCTCTAACAATTGCATCTCGCCCATGACTAGACAAGATACCGAAGCTACTGCCTTTCTGCTAAGTGCATCAGCTACTGCATTACCTTTGCCTGGGTGATATTGAATATTGAAATCAAAATCCTTCAAGTACTCCAGCCATCTCCGTTGTCGCATATTGAGCTCCTTTTGAGAAAATAAGTACTTCAAACTCTTGTGGTCGGAGTATACAATGAATTGTTCCCCATATAGGTAATGCCTCCAGATCTTGAGTGCAAATACCACAGCAGCTATTCTAAGTCATGGACAGGATAGTTAACCTCATGTTGCTTCATTGCCTTGATGAATAGGCTATCACTTTCTCATTCTGCATTAATACGCAGCCTAGACCGATTCCAGATGCATCAGTGTAGACTGAAATCCTGCGCCTTCGACTGGTAATGCGAGGACAGGTGCAGATGTCAACAATGCTTGAGTGTCTGAAAGCTCTTCTCACATTCCTTGCTCCAGACATATGGGTTCTCCTTCCGCGTAAGACGCGTAAGAGGTACAGCTATCTTGGAGAAGTCTTTTATGAACCGTCTGTAATATCCAGCCAGTCCAAGAAAGCTCCTGATTTCTGTGACATTGGTCGGCCTTTCCCAGTTGAGCACGCTTCTACCTTGGAAGGGTCGACCGCGATACCATCCTTGGAAATGACATGGCCTAGGAACGACACCTCCTCGAGCCAGAATTCACACTTGCTCAATTTGGCGTAGAGTTGATTGTCCCGCAAGATTTGCAGAGCGATCCTCAGATGCTCCTCGTGCTCTTCTTTGGTCTTGGAGTATATGAGAATATCATCAATGAATACCACGACGAACTTGTCGAGGTAGGGCCGGTAGATGCTGTTCATTAATTGCATAAAAGCTGCAGGAGCATTGGTTAGTCCAAAAGGCATGACTACAAATTCATAATGACCGTACCTGCTCCTGAAAGCTGTCTTGTAATATCTGCATCTTGAATCCTCATCTGATGATATCCCGATCTAAGGTCAATCTTAGAAAAATATTTAGCTCCTGATATTTGATCAAATAATTCATCGACACGCGGCAGGGGGTACTTGTTCTTGATAGTGAGATTGTTCAACTGCCTGTAATCGATGCATAACCTCATAGATCCGTCCTTCTTCTTGACGAACAACACTGGTGCTCCCCAAGGAGAAGTACTTGGCCTAATAAAACCCTTTTCTAGAAGTTCCATCAATTGCTCTTTCAACTCTTTCAATTCAGCAGGGGACATCCTGTAGGGTTGGCGTGAAACCGGTGCAGCTCCAGGTACAAGATCAATTGAGAAATTTACATCTCTCTCGGGTGGAATGCCTGGCAGCTCATCGGAAACACGTCTGGATATTCTTGCACTATGTGGATGTCTGATATCTTAGTTGCTTTCTTCTCAACTACAATTGCGGCGAGAAATGCCACACAACCCTTTCTTATCATGTTCTGTGCCTTTATAGCAGAGACGAGAGACAAGTGCCTCTTGTGTCTACGTCCTGTGAAGATCAGCTTAGGGAATTCACTAAAAGAAATTTTCCCTCTTCTACAATCCACGATAGCCCCATACGTGGATAGCCAATCGGCTCCCAAAATGACATCATAGCCCTCCATGGGCATACAGATCAAGTCAGCTCTAAGGTTAAGTTCACCAACCTTAACATCAGCTAATGGAAAATATTTATTTAATTGAGCCTTTTCTCCTAGTGGTGTTGTGACAGATAATTCAAATGTCATAGATGCAGGTTTCTCATTTAGGGTATCAGCAAATGCTTGTGATATGAACGAATGCGTTGCGCCAGTATCGAACAAAACAAATGCTGAATGAGAAAAGACTGGTAGTGTACCTTCCACCACGCCACCTTCCTCGGTGGTCTCTACCTCTTGCAGGGCTTGAAGTCTGCCTGGCTTCTTTGGTCCCGCAGGACGCTTTCATTTTCTTTCAATAGGGGGCATTCTTGTATCGGTGATCACGACTTCCACAGCGAAGGCATGCACCTGCCTTCCTCCAGCATTCTTCTGTCGTGTGACCAGCTTGTCACAATGCTTGCATCTGGGCTTGTTGGTAGGAGTGGGGACTTTGGGCTTTCGCTCCTGGCTTGGCCCGTCAGTGATACTTAACGGCCTTTTCTTGCCGTTAGTAGGCTTGCTCGATACTCCAGAAGTTTGCTCTTTCCTGAACATTCTACCCTTGATGCGCTCAGTGAGTTCAGTCGCATCTTCCAGGCATTGTGCTCTCCTGACCATCTCTGGGTAGGTCTGAATATCAAATGGTGCCAGCTGTGTAATATATGCGGGTCTAAGCCCGTTGAGGAATCTCTTCGCCTTCATCCTCTGGGTACTAACCAGATGATTGGCGTAGCGAGCCAATCGAGAGAACTGTGCCTCATATTCAGCAACCGTTAGGTTTCTCTGTTTTAGAGCGGCGAACTCGGCGGCTTTCCTTTCTTGAACTCTTTCTGAAAAATATTTGGAGTTGAATTGCTCCTTAAACTCATTCCACGTAAACTGAGCATCTGCCCGTGTGGCCTCAATGGACTCCCACCACGCACGGGCGTCCCTTTCAAGCTGGAATGTGGCAAGTAAAAGCTTATCTCCATCCGCGCATTGCATGAACGGAAATACGCTCAGTCTCCTTGAGCCAGTTCTCGGCCTCATCAGGGTCTGTGGTACCACTGAATCGAGGCGGGTTCAGGTTGCGGAAATTTCTATGTAAATCACCAGCTGCTCGGTTGTTGTTATTGTTGTTGTTGTTGCTCCAGCAGCCTGAAGTAAAGCTTGGGTAAGCTGTTGGATAGTCTGCTGCATGTCACGGAGTTGAGCACGCTCCGCTGCCATTGATTAAGTTCCTTCAAAAGAGAATTTAAAATGTAAGTCGTTGAGTTTGCACTAGGTTTGTGCGTGTGTGTATCCATTTTATCTCATTACCCACGGTTCTACCCATCTCACATAGGTATGGAATTTAGACTCTAAGTCAAGTCAAGTCAAACCTAGATCATCCTATACTTAAGAATAACCTAGGCTCTGATACCACAAAACTGTAACGCCCCGACGCGGAATATCGGAGCGGGATTACAGTTATTAAATAGTACAGAGCGAGAAATAAATAACAAACCATTGCACAATGGATAACACCAAATAACCTCCAATTTCATTAATAATTCTCCAGTCATCATTACATCATCGTATCAGAGCCAAAACTAGGGCCCAGAGTACTTTATTCAAAATCAAAATATTACATTATGACTAACTGACTCACTAACTCATAACTACACTAACTACTACTAGATAGCACTGGTGGCTGAATGGTCACTCTTGAGCATCTCCCTCAGTCCCGTCCTCGTATGTGTGGTCGTCTCCATCCGACTCACCTGAACACATTAAATAAATACGCAGGATGAGCGAATAACGCCCAGTAGGACTTAATATCTCATGAACACAAGCATGCTTTAAATAGTTAATGTCTTAATGGCAGGTTAACTAGAGAGTAAAGTCATGTAGAGCATGTCACGATAACGAGAGATCAATTGCAACTGGCACAGGGAAAATAGTACAACGAGAACGATAATAGAATGGCCATGTAACGATATAACATGTAAATTGCACAACGGTGCACTAGTAACGATCACGCTTGCACTTGTAGAGATAGCACTTTGATTGTCATAGATTAATCTAGATAGTAAACTGGCGCTGGATGCATGCCGTAACACATCCTATGATCATTTTAACTCCCATGGGCACTGGCACTTTTCGGGCGCTCCTCCCAGGACCTGATCGGCCCTATTGCGCTGGCATTAGTCATTTCTTTTATCTTAGACAATCACACGAATGGCCAATAGAGTACCAAGAAGAGATAAGAGAGTACTAGACGAGATAGATGAGAGTGTAGAGAAAACGTGAACAGATGAGAGTAAAGAGACTGTAGATGAGAGGGGTACAATCGTAAAACGATAAACACGATAGTAACGGTTGCACAGCACCAGTCGGGTGCCGGCAGTCTGGTAGAAGTCACACCGCCCCTTAGCCGTGCTGTGTACACGGGTCAGGTGGTCCGGTGTGAACTCAAGACGAGAAGGAATATACTAAGGTATGGATCGTACTGATCCCTAAGGTGTAACGGTTTTGAGGTACAACCAGCTCGTTGACTAAGGACGTGCGCCAAAGCCAAGAAGACTTACGGAGGTCTTGACAAGGAGTCCCTGGTCCAGTCGAGAGTATTCCCGGTGGAGAGGTGGTCCAAGTCAAGGGAAAGTGTGTAAAAACGGGTCCGTCGTGCCTCGAGTGCTCGAAGGCCGAGGAAAACGGTAACGGTAGATAAAATGCACGAGTAAAAATAGAAACAATTGTATTTAACAAAATAGGGTAATTTAGTCATTTATTTCGATAATTTACCGAATACATTATTGCATAATTTATCAGGTCAAATGGCATTTATAATGTTGTGTGTGTGTAAGTGTAAAGAAATCTTGAGGATATGACAAGTCGTGCAAATGTCATTTTTATTTATAATAGTCAAATTAATTATAGCATGGTTTAATCGTAGCTAATTAAGGTTTAAATACCAAAACAGCAGGCATGTAACAATTTAATAGTTCTGGCCGAATCTTGAAACGCGACGGACCTACCGCGGTTTCATCCGACGGGGTAAAAGCTAAACAATCAGGACATATGTACAATTTTCAGTTCGGTCGGATTCTTGAAAACGCAGCAGACATACCCGTCGCGTTTCAAGTCGCGACGGGGCGGTCGGGCGCGACACGGGACCTGGCCGATCTGGCCCGGTCCGGGGTGAATCGCGGCGGCCCATGCCGCCGCGTTCTTGACGCGACGCCATCGGCCGGCGCGACCCCACTGTTATCGCGGCGGGTCGCGCCGTCGCGATAACATGTGGGTTTGCTCTTTTTCCTTTTTTCCAGGGCGAGCCCTCTGTGATACATGGACGTTCTAAATTACATATAAAATAGTATGGTGATCCAAAAAAACTGAATCAGTTCTAAACGAAAGTAGACATGTATATCTATCAACATGCACGATTAATTTGAAAATAGACAAGGTTTAGATATGCATTGATCAGGTTACTTTTCGGTGACCTAAACAGCGCAGTCAGTGTTCCACGAATTATTCAGGAATGAATACATAACGAAAAATTACGAAACTAGTGGAGTTTGAAAGCTAACAGAATGTAGTATTTATGATAATTTTATCATAATCAGAGATCAAGTATAAACGGGGTTCACAAGAAATCATGAAGGGTCGGGTGCATGTATCTGACAGATATTCAAAGAATTAATTCTCCCTCATGGGAGATCGAAATAGAACGAAACTAAGGGCGTTTGAAAGCTATTGAACTGTAGTATCATTGAGAATTTTCTCATAGCATGGGAACAAGTACGTGCAGGGGATTAGAGAAAACATGAGATTAGGGTTCATGGTCACAGCAGAGTTTCATGAATTAAATTCGCCCAAATGGATGAACGGAATACAACGAAACTATAGGGCTTTTGAAGAGGTACATGAAGGCTACCTAGGGTAATTGTTTCACGATTTTAGCTTGAGAGATTGCCTACCTTTTTCGTGAAGTAAGAAGCCCTAGTTTGAATGACGAAAATAAGAAACCCCTTCTTGCTCCAAGCCTTCTCCTTCCTTGCTCCTTGGTCCAGATCTTCTCCTCTTCGTCTCCAAAGGTCTTAGCACGAATTTGTGGGGTGCTAGGGTCAAATGGGGGGTGTTTTGATGGCTTATAGAGTTCTAAATCACCTAAAACTCTTTCTTTCCCATCCAACTCCGAAAATTGGTATTTATCTCCCACTTTCTCTTATTTATCCACCTAATAGAGTTGGGAAGGGATCCAATTTCGTGGGTAGAGGTTTAGGATAAGTCTAGGACTCTTTTTAGGATGGGTATGGACTATTTAATAATTATTTAAACCCTTTCCTAATTATCACTTATTTTTATTCCGAATTTGGCTTAATTATTTCTCATCCCATAATGGGCTATCCTTATTTGGGCCCATTCTACTGGGTTTGGGTTATTAGAGTAACCCACTAATAATTTAGCTTAATGGGTATTGCATTAATTCCCTTTTATTCCTTGTATTCTCCCTTTATTATAATTAAATCGATTTATCTCATTTATTAAATAATAAATTTCATTTTTCTTGATTTTAAAAATCAAGGGTGCTACAGGCCTTGAGCAAGGATTCACTAGTCTGGCATAAGGATATCCGATGGAGAGTTCATCCAAGTCAGAGAATGTGTGTATATGAAACAAGCACTACAAGAAAATGCGCAAATAGAGACCGAAATTTTCGGTCTCTATTCGGTCACTAATCGGTCACTGAATCATTCAGTGACCGATTAGGGACCGAATAGTGACCGAATGCGTTGGTCAATTTTCTGGTCACAAATCTGTGACCGATTAAATTCGGTCACTATTCAGTCACTATTTAGGGACCGAACAGTGACCGAATTTAATCGGTCACTAATAGTGACCGAATACAATCGTCACTGTTCGGTCCCATGTTAGGGACCGAATAGTGACCATTATATTCGGTCACTAATAGTGACTGAATAATTCGGTCACTGTTCGGTCCCTAATATTGGGACCGAATAGTGACCAATTATATTCGGTCACTAATAGTGACTGAATAAATCGGTCACTATTCGGTCCCAATAGTAGGGACCGAACAGTGACCGAATTTAATCGGTCACTAATAGTGACCGAATACAAGCAGTCACTGTTCGGTCCCAAAATTTGGGACCGTGACCGATTTATTTGGTCACTATTAGTGACCGAATATAATTGGTCACTATTCGGTCCCTAACATTGGGACCGAACACTGACCGATTTATTCGGTCACTATTAGTGACCGAATATAATTGGTCACTATTCGGTCCCTAACATTGGGACCGAACAGTGACCGATTGTATTCGGTCACTATTAGTGACCGATTAAATTCGGTCACTGTTCGGTCCCAATATTAGGGACCGAACAGTGACCGAATTTAATCGGTCACTAATCGGTCTCTATTTTTTTAATATTTTTTTTAATTTATATATTTTTTAGAAAAATAACCTGTAAAATAAATAACTATCCACAACAATAACAATTCTACAAAGAAAATTGTTTACAATGTAACAATAATAAATATAGACAACCCACAACAATACTGAAATGTCCACAACAATAATAAAATTGTCCACAACATTAATAAATATCCACAAGATAAAATAATCAAAATGTCTACAACACACTAATAAGAAAATATCCACAACACAACATATTAAAATGTCCACAGTATTACATAATAAAATGTCCACAACATCACAATAATAAATGTCAACAACAATAATAAAAATGTCTACCAAATAATAATGAAATGAAAATCATGAATCATCGTCCTCGTGTTCATGCTCGTCCTCGTCTCCTCTCACACCTCCCGATGAAGGAACCTGCAATACATATATAAACATAATAAGTTAAAATGAAATACTATCATAAGCAATAACTTATTTTAGAAGCATAAATTAAATACTATTAGAACCACAAATTATTTAAATATATATTTTTTTTATTCACTCACTTTCGGTCAATATTTTAGTCACACTTAAGATGAATTTGAGCGTCGAGTTCAAATCGGGAGTCCGAATTGAACTCCGTCAGTTTCCACAAGTCACCTCATTGCCCCGACCGTGCTGGAACAAACCGGAGGCCAATCGGATGAGTATTTCTATTTTTGGGCCCACAAACCTAACTTTTTGAGTTTTAAACTAAACTAGCTTGTTTATTGTGACTTTGAGCGTCGAGCTCAAACCGGGAGTCTGAATTGAACTTCGTCAGTTTCCACAAGTCACACTCATTGCCCCGACTGTGCTGGAACAAACCGGAGGCCAATCGGATGAGTATATCTATTTTTGGGCCCACAAACCTAACTTTTGCAGTTTTAAACTAAACTACTTGTTTACTGCGACTTTGAGCGTCGAGCTCAAACCGGGAGTCCGAATTGAACTCCGTCAGTTTCCACAAGTCACACTCGTCGCCCCGACAGTGCTGGAACAAACCGGAGGCCAATCGGATGAGTATTTCTATTTTTGGGCTCACAAACCTAACTTTTTCAGTTTTAAACTAAACTAACTTGTTTATTGTGACTTTGAGCGTGGAGCTCAAACCGGAGTCCGAATTGAACTCCGTCAGTTTCCACAAGTCACACTCATCGCCCCGACCGTGCTGGAACAAACCGGAGGCCAATCGGATGAGTATTTCTATTTTTGGGCTCACAAACCTAACTTTTTCAGTTTTAAACTAAACTAACTTGTTTATTGTGACTTTGAGCGTGGAGCTCAAATCGGGAGTCCGAATTGAACTCCGTCAGTTTCCACAAGTCACACTCATCGCCCCGACCGTGCTGGAACAAACCGGAGGCCAATCGGATGAGTATTTCTATTTTTGGGCCCACAAACCTAACTTTTTCAGTTTTAAACTAAACTAACTTGTTTATTGTAACTTTGAGCGTCGAGCTCAAACGGGAGTCCGAATTGAACTCCGTCAGTTTCTACAAGTCACATTGATTGCCCCGACCGTGGTTGAACAAATGGGAAAGTGTGCCGGATTAGTATTTTGAATTTTAAGTGGACAACTGGATACTGGATAGTACTAATGCATGATAGATGTGCTCTTAAAGATTAACTTATAAACCATTTCCATATCTGAGTTTGTGGGCAGTGGCTTTTAATGTCTTTTAGAAAACTTTTTTTCAAGGATAGATGTACAATATGTCAGTAAAATAGTCTATGTAATGAGCTTCAACCTTCCAAAGGAATGAATATGTTGTGAAATAAAAAAAGTAAAGGGATACTTTAAAAAAAAGCCACATTCTTGTGTAAAACTCATATAGTTCAAATTGCAGCGGTCCTTGAGCCCATGATTAATGACTCTAAGTTAGACATCATAGCTATGAGATTGGGGCTGTCTAATTATCATTGCAATGGTGTTCTTATTGGAAAATTTTGGCTTTTTCTGAATTCTTCTCTGTCAGCTGAAGTTATCACTACTCATACCTATTTTATCACTGTCAACATTTCTGCACAGGTGGTTTAGGGTGTTACTTTCATTTACTCTAGCTGTATTCAGTTTGACAGAATGGAAATATGGAATGATTTAATAGCAAATGCTCCTTCAGATCCCTAGATGGTTGTCAGTGACTTTAATGCTGTCATTTACTCTTCTGAGAAATTGGGGCCAATCCACCTGCAACAGCCTCAGTCAACTCCTTTCATGACCTATTTAGTCCTTATCTCTCCATGATGTTTGTTTTTCTGGCCCTTCTTATACCTGGCGCAATGGTCAAAAGGGTATTCACAGTATTAAGGGAGACTTGACAGAGCTTTGGTTAATACTTAATGGTTACAAGCTTTGGCAGACCAGTTAGCTAATTATGCTTGCAACTCTAAACGGACTGAAGTTTTCCTGGATGTCAACTCTCTCCCCTTAGCAGTCAAGGGGAGTTTGGTTCTGGACAAAGCTGTTGTGCCCCATCTTCAACCTTGATTTGGTGGTTAAGTTCTGGTTCTTCGGTTGAGGAGTGGTTCTATGAAGAATTTTTCCAGTTATTCTTCGCAAGTTTTTAGTTGTGCAGAATGGTTGAATAGGGGTTGTCTTCAGATTTTTTCTGGTTGGATTTGAGCAGATTGGTTGGGATTCTCTTCAGTCTGAACTTTTTAGACTATGGAATGGTTTTCTTAAACTTTTCTATGGCAGTTTTTGGAATGGATATCTATTGGATGAATTTAGATTTTGATCTTCAGTCTATGAGCTCTTCTTTCACTTTATCTATTAGTTTTGTTTTCTTCATCTATTCGAATAGTTTGTTTATTTTATTCATTCATTCAGTGACTTGCTATAAAAGGAAGAAGTCCTATTCATCCCCTCTAGGACATTCTTAATGCCATTTCGATCCAACAATTATTTGCATCCATTGACTGTTAAAATAAAAAAACCAAAATAAATCAATTTACTCACCTGGGGGACCCGTGCTGATGTCGATGGTGCTGTCTGAGGAGGAATGATGATCTGGGAGAGGGCCTGGGAGATAGCCTGGGAGAGGGCCTGGGAGAGCTGGGCCTGGACAGCGTCAGACACATGTGTCTGTATCGTGTGGACTAGACGAGACTCCATCGTCTGGGCGAGACGAGACTCCATCGTCTGGGCGAGACGAGACTCCAAACCAGAGATCTCATCTCGAATGAAGCCCCTCATCTCATTGGGAGAAGTACCTGGACCACCAGTTGTGGTGAATGCACTCGTCGGCGTGGATGAACTTGAGGCCCAGATAACACCCTCCTCGTGTCCATACTGTGCCCAAAACCATACACATGACCTTTTTGGGGCACCAGATGCTGAAACCCATACCTCTGGATCAAACTGCGGCTGCTCCTCCTCCCCGGCGTACTTGTCTGTCATTTTGACTATACGACTCCTACAAAAATAAAATTAGCAATGTAAGTGGTTAAGCTGTAACGAGAAAAATTCAATAGTGAATAGACTATAAATACTTACCGCAACCTCTCGGGCTCTATCACTAATATTTGATCCGTCCCCTTTTTCTTATGTTTTTATCAAACACCTCCTGAAATGTCGGAGGCCGTTTTAGCTCCCTTTCCTATTTCACAGAAAAACATGACATAAATGAGTACCTATATGAATAAAATATCACAAACGGACATATGACTTACCAATCTAGACTGATGGGTCGCAAAGGAGACCGACCCACTTGTATGCATGTTCGCCTCTGGATTGGCCGCCCGATTCAATTTCATTGTTGTGGAGGTTTGTTGCCATCTCTCTGCAGCCCATATGTTGCACAAACTTTCCCAGTAGTCTCTCCTCATCCATGTCGGTCCGTGCTCCCTCCAAGAGTCGGGTCTACATTCTGGCAAACTTTCTCTGCATTTTCCTTACATTATACAATAAATGCTTAAAGTTTGATCGGGCGGTGGTCGTCCATACTAATCGAGACCGCGCCTCATCCGAAGTTCGCGTGAATCGATGATTGCTCTGTACAAATAAGAGTTGTTAGTTAACTGAATGTAGATAAGAAAACAAAGAATTTATAATAAGAAATTACATACCATGAACATCTGATACAATGACTCCTGGACCTCCATCGGAAATCATTGAATCTATGAATAGGCCCAGGAAAGTGTGCTTGAATTGATCTTGTGATGAACTGAGATGCTTGGGCGGGCTCTATTTATCACTGTAATTATGTAAGTTCTTAGTATGAATTTATGAACTAAATATACCTCCTTAATAAAAGATAGATATAAGTTTATTAATTTACATACCCATTTATCCACACCTCCCGCAGAGTGCTCTCATAAAAGCTGCCTGCCCCTCCTGTAGACTAACAGCGTCCTCCGGCACTGAACCTGGACAAAAATGCACAAGGACATAAGTAATGAACAAAAATATAAATAATGGCTATACAAATACTTACAAATTGAAATATACATACCTACTACTGTATGAGGAGAAGGTGTCGACTGACCCAAACCTATAACATTTTAATGGCATAAGAATGAATACATAATAAAAGTAAAACTTTAATATTCTTACCTACTACTATAGGAGGAGACACAGAGGAAGACCCAGCTACTGCAACAAGAATATATGTATAAACAATATGTATAAATAATGACTGTACAAATAATTACAACAGCAAAATATACATACTTGGTACTCTAGGATGAGGAGGTGTAAACTCACCCGGACCTGTAAGAATTTTATGATATAAGAATCAATGCACAATCAAAGTGCAACTTTAAATATACATACCTGCTGCTACAGGAGAAGGGACAGAGGAAGGACCAACAACTGTAACAATTTAAATGGCATTAATAAGTATAAATAATACACAAGCAAAAATACCAAAGAAGAATATGCATACCTGATTCCTGGAACAAGCCCCTCCCACGCTGCTCCTCCTAAAACTGGAGCCCGATCGTGCTCCACGCACCATATCTTCATAAGGAACATAAAAAAATAATGCATTAGTCAATTGCTGAAGAGCACAGTGTCAACAGCTCAAGATGTGGAATGGTCCTTCATTCATGATTTACCATAATGTTTTGTTTAACAACGATTACTTTAGGTGCTATAAGATGTGGAATGGCCTAAGCTGTTGTTATGTATGTATATTATGTGACAATTTGCAGAGAGCGCACTGACAAGCACAAGCATTTCACGAGTAATCATAGTTCATTTTATGGACAATCCGCATAATTTCTGGTTACCCACTCAACCTATTCATTTTTTCTATTTTAGCAATCAGCCATGAAGATGTGAATTCATGGACATGAAGAAAGTTTTGGAAGATTGTTGGATCACTTGAGAATGAGAGTATTGCATGGTCTTGGTTTAGGAGATTGCTGGATGACAACAACCTCTATTGGTATCTCATTTTCCATCTTTTTACTGAGGTCTTACTACTCCTTTGGTTAATAGGTTTTCACATTGTCAAGAGCATACTAAATGCTTTCCTGGTAAGACATTTTGACAGGTGCTGGGTGGCTACTATCTGAGATAGATTGCTTCCAATTGCTGCATTGATTCCTGTCCCATCGTTATTTGTCTTCAGTTTGCCTCTGGATTGTGCTATTACCTAGTTTCCCTTCTGAATTCTGCCCATCGGATACATGATGTGGGATTAAGACATGACCTTTGGAAATATTTTCAGGACTATTTTTCTCGTTTACTGTAGAAACCTGCGTTGGAGCTTTGTTCTTTGGTATAGGTGACCCTTTGCTCTTTAAGTATGTGAATTTATAAATTATTGCTTCTTCCATGCGCCTTCTTAAACCTGGGATTCATTAAGATTAATATGGCTTCTGACCTCCATTAACTTCTTACACAATTCAGCTTCATGACCCAAGCAACCGCAAAATATACAGATCTACTAACTCTTTCATAATACACTGGGAAATCTCTGATGGCTCCATCGGGAAGTTTTGCTTTAACTTACTTTCTTAAAGGAAGTGTTGCATCCATTGATACCTTTATTTTAGCATAATCACTCCAACGATCTATGGTTTTCTGGAAGTGGTTTAAGGGGGACCCAAGCTGAGCAGCTAGCTTCATAACAGCTTTTAAACTAAAGTCATGAATAGAAAGAAAATGTTATTCGATAAGGCTATCATGTCACCACCTTCCAATTTAAACTAAAGTCATGAATAGAAGAAAATGTTATTCGATAAGGCTATAGCAACTTGTAACTTTTAACTCAGATGATAGAACAGAAGGTGATCGATAAGATTTTTATCCATTACATATAATGATAGAATGTAACCTTAGAAAGAGAGAGAGAGAGAGAAGAAATTGAGATCATCTCTATTCCCTGGTCTTAAAAAATACAAGTAACTATTGAAAACAAAGAACTTCTCTATCCGACCTACCAAATAAAAAAAAGAACTTCTCCACCCTTTTTTAGAGACTTCTTACTTTTCCCTTACATAATTATTTGGGGCTTGGTTGGCACAGAGGCTGCCTTGTCGGTGAGGGTGGTGGGGGGGGGGGGGGGGCACTGGTGCAGGGGTGGGGGTGGCCCTGCGGCGAGGGGGGGCACTGTATGTGTGTTTAAAAAAAAAATGGGTCCACACTTATTTTTATTTTAAGAGAGATTTACATAAATATGATTTTTTCCTAAAATAAAAAATATTTACCAAACGTATTTATGTGTCTTTTTTTTTTAAGAGAAATAATTGATAAAAAAGTAACCAAATACCTCGTAAACTACCCTCCTTATGTCTTACACTGAAAAGATACCTTTATGTCAGTAGTCACTTCGGGGTGTTTGCCCAAGTGACATAGAATGCTCAAACCAAACTGTTTTAGACATGCATTTATATTATGAACCTAGGAAGATAAAATTGAAAATTTGTTGTAAGCTTTGGAATATTTTAAATAATTTATCCAAGTACCATTATATTAATTAAATATACATAAACATTTCTCATTTCTCCTTACTTTCTAAAGTAATTTCTTGTTTTGTTTCCCACTTTCATTTCCCATTGGTAACCATGTGAGAGTGCACAACCACAAAGAAGGTATCTGGATAACTAAAGAAAATCCAGACAAAAGAAACATGTAATTACTAGCAAAAGTCATGAAAGCAATAACAAGTTCAACTTACGTGAGTATTACCTCTAAGTGGAATTGATACTTAATACCAAAGGACAGGATGACTACTTACGTTAGTATTACCTCTAAGTGAACTCTACATAGGTAGCCTATCTTTGGATAGGCTATCCAATTATCAAAGAGACCAAAAACATAACCAAAAAGAAAAAATCAATGCTTCTTATACTCACACGCTTTTGCCATTCAATGCTACTACAAAGGAGAAAACCCGACCAAACCCGAGTTTCCTATAATAAATTAATGCCCGGTAGGAAGCATTAATCTGCAAGGTCTTCTATTAAAGTATTGCACAACACCATACATTTTTTCATTAGCTGGGAATTAGCAATATATCTGACTTACTCTTCTGCAATTAATGTTCTTCTAAGCCTTGATGAATTTTTACCAAATTTTCATTTTGTTGGGCTTCTGCTATCCAGTTGGGTCTATCATTTTACACTGGATAATTTCTACTTGGCCTGTTGGCTGAATATTTGTTCTATCTAATGCTACAATGATGGCTACAATAATGCCTTTCTAACTTACCTAGATGATTTTTGGTATTGTTTCAGTTTCCAAATTAATTTAATGGCAATCCTATGCTTGGTTCCTGATGCCCTTAAGTTCCAAAAGTGCTTATCAATTTCATGTTGTAATAATATACAACTTGGGATGTAGGTCAGTGTGTGTGTTCTTGTGGGTGAAACATGCCCATGTTCTTCAGTGGTACCACAGAAGAAATTAGAATGGGGCAAAGCACATACTGTGGCTTATATGATCAGCATTTTTTTCAGACTCTACTTGTGGAAGAAGTGGCGTGGAGACTGAGGATATTTGTTGTTTGTTTCAGATGGTAGCAACTCACTCATTTGGATTCATGAATGTAAATATAAGTCCATTTTATAAACCGACATGTAATAGACAATTATAATAGACAAAAGATTATATAATGGAGAAACTATATTACCTATGAAAAGATTACATAACAGACCATATAATGAAGCTATGACATTGCACTAAAACTAATTACAGGTCATTCACCTTTGATTATCTCAAAGTGGTCTCACCTATCCCTCAAGCCTGATGGTTCTGGTGATTAAGAGACTATGATAGAAAACCAAATAAAAATAAGTGATTGACAGGGTCTGGCAGCTGTTACTTGCAGTCTGCATCCCAAGTTCCATTTCTATCTCCCTCTCCTTTCTGCTGTTTCTTTTCTGTAAATTTTTTATTCCCATCATTCTCCCAGTCTTCCCTGGTTGAATTGGGGGTTGGGCAGGAGCAAGAGGAAGGTTTGGTAGATGGCATATAGATACCCTTGTGGCCAGGGTGGTGGGGGGGCGGGTGGAATTGGAGGTGAAGCAGGGTCAACTCTCCCCCCAACCACGGCCTTACAGTGTACCAGTTCATGTCTTATTTTTTATCCACTGACATGGTAAAGGTGAAACATAGAAAGTGGAGGAGGATTCTTGGAGTTGATGGAGTTGGATCATGATCAATGTGTGAACATGAAAGGGAACACAACTCACATGGGTATAACAGATGATAGCTCTTTTTCTGGACTCTTTTTCTGGCCACCTTTGTTTCAAACTAATTCCCCACTAAAACTGAGATGCACTTACCTTCATGCCCTCATCTTCTATGGGGCTCTAAAAATTCTATTCCACAAAGTTGCAGGAATTTCATATAAAGTAGAAGCAGCTTCAGACGGGAAAGAAAATCATGTGCATGATTCCCAATGTCCAAAGAAGATTGGATTCCAAGATTGCTGATGTGTCAAGGGAATAAAGGTCCATAGTCCTCACTGATTCTTCCCGGGGCATATGACAAAAGTAGGAAGAAAATAGTTGAATTGGCACATACAAAGCTGTGATAGGAAAGCAAATGGAACATTGGCATTGTTCCTGAGTGAAGCCTAACTACTATGCACACTTATTATGTGTACGTAAATATGTAAGTTACATAATTACATAACTACTAGAAGGATCCAAGAGAAGAGAACCTTCTGCTTCATAAATCTAAACCCCCTTCTTTTGTTTGCTAGTTTATGTGTTCCTAAATCTAAACCTCCCCCTTCTTTTGTTTGCTAGTTTATATACTCCTTTACTTTCTTTGTCTAATTATGACTTTCTTTTTCTTATTTATTTTCTAACTGAAGATTTGAAATTAGTTGCAATGCATAGTATACGGGGTTTGATATGGCCATTGTGGTGTGATCTGTAAGATCATGGCAGTTCTATTCATTGTGCATGTCCACTTCAACTGCTACTGCTTTAGATGTGGACAGTGAGTAGTGGGCGGAGAGAAGAAAGTTTCAGTTTTAGAGTCACCCACTTGAAAGAGAGAGCATCTCTGTAGATTGGGTTGTGACAGAGGGTAAGAAAAATAAGAGCACTTCCCAGCAAATGGGCAATATATGATTGGTGTTAATGGTCTGGCAATATTCTTGGAACCAAGCTTTGAACTGTAAGAGATGGATCCATGACTTGGCTGTTTTAGCACACTTAACTCATTATTTATTACCTTAATGTTAAAGATGATAAATAATTAATTAAAACAGATAAAGAATTTTTTATATTAAGAATGCTACTCTGCATAAAAAAGAGGGAGAATCACACATAGCCTAATAACGTTCAGAACTAGTAATTGACATGTTCTAATGAGAAGTAAATATTTCTCTATTAAAAGGTAATCTATTTCCTGCTGTCCTAATATGCATGTGTTACTTAATCTGTCTTATTCTGTTTACTCAACACCTTTTTGACATTTTCCACAATGTGTTTGATCTGTTGTAGACCCTCTGGAGAAGGAAAATTAGATGTTCTTGATAAATTAGATCATCTGGGAAGGTCTGAGTAAAATGTCTTTCTAAGTAAAATGCAACATGTAAGATCATCTGGTCATATTTATGCTCTTCATTCCATGGGTTCTCAACCCATTTATTAGGCATCCTGTTCATATTAGGATTATTTAGTCTGATCCCATTAGTGGTTGCAACATGTAAGATTATCATAATCTCTTGCTGCTATTGCCATTTTCCCAAGATTAGCGAAGATTCAATCTGGTACTCCTTATCAAGATCAGCTAGTTTCTTCCTATTGGCCATTAATGTGCTTCCCAAATAAGCTTTTATGATCCTCTAATTATGCAAATTGCAGGGCTTCTTCACGTTTTATGTCAAAGACCTTGATCAGGACATCCTCTACAACCTGCAGAAACACAAGGAAGTTTACAACTTCACAGGTAGAGGAGAAAACATGTGGTTTTGTATGGTTCGTAATGTAGAAGTTTGCAGGATAAGCTTCTCAACAGACCAGAAGATGGGCACAACTTGAAGATGCATGCAGAACCCATGTAGATCTGCCATGGGCTCTCAGCTCTGCCTCCACAGGGAACCCAAAAATGTTAATGATGATAAACAATAAGTTAGATATCCCGATGTTCTTGTAGGCCTCGTAAAGGCCAATAGGCGGAGGAAACCTTATCACAAGCATGAGGTGATGACTAATAGAGTCAATCAGGAGTTTTCTCAATCAATGGGACAACGTTAAAATATGCCATACAAAAAGGTAAGGTGGGCAGTTGAATGGCTAGCTAAACAAACAAGGAGTGCAAGGTTCTCTATCAGATGCACCTCAGTTCTGCCCATGGAGTTACAGAACATCCACGAAGAGGAGTCGAAGAAGGTTCCACAATACCCAAAGGTTCTGTAGTATCTGGCTAGCAGAGCATTTTTTTGGGTGGCATGAATGAGGCTAGTATTAAGTAGTGTTTATGTATTTTTGCAAGCATGAATGTATTAAGACCATGATATAGCGAAGCCAGAGGCTTCACAACCAACAAAAAAGAATAAAATTGTAAAGATGAACACACACTTTAGAAGTAACGTTAAAATATGCTACATTATACACATAAATTTCTGAAATTTCTAATTAATTTGAATGCTGATTAATCATGTGCATGTATTTGAATCAGTTTGCTTATATAGCATGGAAAATGAGTGGACACAAAAAAATGTAAATGGAAAACAGATATATATTACCTGCTGAGGTAATAAGAAACTGTCTAGAAGCTGACATGCAATCCCAGTTTCTCTGAACACATGTCTTTGTATATGCATGAAAAATGTACGAATACATATGATTGTGTATAATATAGATGCTTCTTGTAGAGAACATATATCTTTATGGAAACATATTTGGAAGTAGGATAAAGCACGTTTCAGATGCTTACACAAACCTACCTACTTTAAGTGCTTGACTGGCAAACAACACTACAGAAGTATAATGCTATCTCAGAACTATATTCACCTCAATCAACAATTATAGAGAAACAACATTCATCCTTAGAATATAATTGTTTTTGGCACTTATAGATAATCACATTGTCAAAAGTTTCACACCTGAAGGCATACTAACGCATATCTTACCCTTCTTGGGATGTGATGAAAGAATTTCAGATCTCCTTAGTTAGGTCATCTATGCTACCAGTCAGAGAAGATAATCACAAATGGTCAACATGGATGGTCCGGCATGGCATGGCTATTGTAATGTATAATGATTTTTGGCTCCCTAATCAAATGGTTAATCCAAAGACTTCTAAACTCATCCCCCCAGGTTTCAGTTATTTTCCTGGAAAAGTTTAAAAGGGGCCCTTCCTCTCAGCATGCTAAGATCTAAAAGAAACATTTTGCAGGCTATTTTTTTAAACTAATCCTAGCCAACTCCGCTGCATCTGCTAAAGATGACATTTTCTTCCAACAATACCTTGAATCTTCAAGAGGATCCAAAAGTTCAAAATTCCAAAGCTCAACAATACCTGTGCAAGACAGATCACCGCCCCGAGGAACCTGCTACCGGTCGTTCCTAACAGGTACTCCTCACCGCCCCGAGCAACCTTGTCGTTGGGTTCCTCGCCAGTGCTACTTAATTACTTCTGTAAATATAATAAAAAATTCAAAAAAATATTAAGTCAAATACATTAAATATAACATTTTCTGATCCAGATCCCACATCTACAATTAATCATACAGGCAAAAAAAATCCAGTAAACAATAAAAACCCAGCTGCATATATATACATGAGTCCCTCCTCTCGTTGGCCACATTCCTCTCTCTCCCCCCTCCTTCCTTCTCATCAAATGTTGTTATTATGATATGAAATTGACATGTGACTGAGTCACGCAGGTTTCAATATTTAATCTTATTAATCTTGGGAAGATTTTTTTCTTTTTTTACAAGTAAAGATCTTCCCATTCAACAATAAAATAATGGAGAACAACATCAATGACAATTCAACTAACAAATCCATTACACAGCAGACAAAAGATTAAACCTCACAATACAAAAATCGTAGTGTAACCACGCATAGCAAGATGAAACCTGCATCAACTTATGGGAGGAAGAGCAGGGGCTACTATAGTTTGTTCTCAATTATGATCTAGTCCAATAACAGCATC
>JACBKR010001123.1:0-37155 GCA_014218235.1 Colocasia esculenta | reverse complement strand
CATGACAACCGTTACCAAACGCGCGATCCGCCACCACTAGTTCAGCAATTATTGTCTGGACTGTTACGTGAGCCATGACCTCGGGAATCCCATGGTCATGTCTTGTGTTGCACGTCAGTCAAGCCTCATCCTCAAGTTTTGTCCTTAGCCGAGAATCTGTCATTGGCCTTGGCCGATACCGAGAAGTTGACCGAGCCTGAGGCTCTAGTTGAGCAGCAGTTGTTCCCCCATGTCATTGGCCATCGAGGTTCACATCGGACTGTTATCGGGGCGATGTGAAGCTGTCGTACAGAACTTCTCTAGCGAGGACGTGTATCCCACCATGTGGGAACATCAGACCATGTCCTATCACCTGTCCACTCACTACATTTACTATACCATTATGGCAGATCCTCGGCAGACGGGCGCGACATCGACCGTCGCATCGTCGCCTAGAGTCTCATGTCGAATCATCAATATCCTTGTTATCTGCGCTTGATCATCATTTAAGGCAGGAGTCGGGACCCAACAAGATGACGCCATGTGGTCTGATTTGGATGCTTGAGATGAAGCGACGAGCCACGACCGTCGGATGTGTTCTGTAAGACCCGGCCCTCTTGGGCCCTTGTCCCTGTCCTTATGGTCGCGATGGACCCCGTGGGCGCGACATTGTTGTGCCAGAGGAGCCGGCCGTGACAGTTTCTTGTCGCGACACCCTTGCCTGTCGCGTTCTTATGGCGACGGAGGGGGGGGGGACGCGTTCTTGTCGCAGCGTCCGGAGGCGACGCGACTCTGGTTTCTGACCGTTCTAACCGCTGTCCTTCTGTCAGAACGGCTTTGTCGGGTGTCAGGCACGTACGACGTTGACGTGACCTGGTAAGCTGTCGTGTTATGGTTTTCCGGTCTTCGAGGTTTGACCGCTTTTGGTTGTAGGATCGAATTCAGAGTATGAACAGATCTAGAAGAGGGGGCGTTGAATAGATCTATCACCAATTAATGCGGAAGCTTAAGCAATTCAAAGAACACTTCGATTTATAGATATATTTAATAGAAACTATTACTGATCTGATGTGTGTATGTGTGAATTGTGTGAATAGAGTGTGTGAAGCAGTTGTACAAGTTGTGATAGCGAAATCCTATGCAAACATCTAGTGCAAGATACAGATCAAACATTGCACAAAGGATTTTTAGGTGGTTTGAAAATCACACCAGTGATTCCTACATCCACCCCTCACACAGTGAGGCCACACTACTAAAAAAGAGTAAACACACACTGGAGCATGACGACTCCAAACACCTTGAGCTCGACGGCTGAACACACAACCGGAAGACGACGTCTCCAAACTGAGCACGACGGCTCACACACACAGTGAGTGCGACGACTCACAAACCAGAGTGCGACGGCTCAGACACACACACTGAGCACGACGGCTCAAACACAACTGGAGCACGACGACTCCAAACTGAGCACGACGGCTCAACACAAGCTTGATAAAAAACATAAGAGATCAGATCCTCTAGCAATGATCTGATTCACAGACTCAATCGTAAACAGAAATATGCACAGAACTTCATGTACAGATCTCACAGACGAAAGTGAGATGAACACTCCAAGAAATGATTAAAATAGATGTGGGTTGGATGTTCCTCAGTGAAGAAGTCTTGCAAAAGCTTGAATTGAAGAACCTTGAAAGAATTCGATGGAGATCCTCTTCATTCCCGATGCTTTGCTCAGTGGCATCTAAATTGCCAGTACTTCTTCTTCTTCTTCTTCTGTTCTTCAACTCGATCTGCTCCCTTTCTCAGCACATCACAGCTTGGCCTTGATCACCACGTCCCTTGGATGTAATTGCTGGAAGGCTGGAGGCTTGCAGGCTTTTGGATTGCTCATTGGTAGGGGTGAACACGGTTTGGTTCGGTCCAGTTTGGCTCATTTTTGGTCAACCCGAACCGAACCGAATTTCAAGGCCAACCCGAACCGAACCGAACCGATTCGGTTAGTTTAAACCGAAATCTAATCCTTTTATTACAGAGTTGTGCAATTGTCTTGATGGTAAAGCGTTGGCTCTTCATGTAAGAGGTCTGGTGTTCGAAAGTCGGTTTTGACATGTTTTCTACATAAAATATCAGTTTTAACACTTTTTTTACAAAAAAAAACTCAATTGTAAGAGTCTTGTTTCGAACCCACGGCGTTCGAAACACCATGCAAGCTTGCGTTAACCAACTGTCCTATGTTATGTTTGGGTTATTATTGTACATCTTATATATATATTCGGTTTATTCGGTTTCAAAAAATGAAACCGAACTGAACCGTGTGGGGGTCCAAACCGAACCAACCAAACCAAACTGGTCGATTCGGTTCAGTTTTTCGGTTTGAACCGAATTATGAACATCCTACTCGTTGGGCGCTTGTTGGCTTTAGAACAGAGATCAGAGCTTTTATGCCTCCGTGCAGTCCCTTTTTATGTGAAGGGAATGTGCACAGAAACCTAGAAAGCATCCTAGGCTGCCACGTATCCAAAAGGTCTTCATCATATTGCCACTTAGATGAAAGGGAAATTTAGTAATTATAGCATCTCCCATAAGGACCTCAAAATGAAATCACAGCCATCGGATTGATCCTCTGCACAATTCTGAGTTTGCACAGAAAGAGAGAGTCGACATCATTCTTCAAGAGAGTCGATCTACTAATCAATCATCAATTCAGGGCTTACTGTCAGAACACTAGTGTCGACCTGATCAACAGGTGGAGTCGACATGATCAACAGGCAGAGTCGACCTCCTATGACTTTCACCAAATCAGGTTCACTGGATGGATGCTAGTGTCGACCTCATCTCCAAATAGAGTCGACACTACTGACCAATTTCTCTTCAGAAACTTGCTGAGCAGATTGTGGTGCGACCTATCTGTCAAATAGAGTCAACACTATTGTGACTTTTTCTTCAGAAGTTTGCTAGGTAGTCTTGTAGAGTCGACCTGTCTGTCAACTAGAGTCAACCTACTTTTACAAAAACTCTGTAAACCTGTACAAATAAAGAGTAACCATCAAAACATGTCATAAACAGTAGGATATGAGATATTAAGAATCAAGAACATGTTGTTTGAGCATTATTGTAATATATTCAATATGTTCAATATGTTCATTGTGCCATCATCAAAATCAAAATGTGAGTGATGTTAATTGGTCATCATTAACAAATCATCATTAAGAAATTCCAATACACACTCAACACAACATTCTCCCCCTTTTTGATGATGACAAAACAAATACTCAAACTTGGTCTCTTCATGCTCCCCCTGATTGCAGTTTCTCCCTCATCCTGCACTTCTCCAATTTCTCACGGATCCGAAGACCCGGAAGGGTTAGAAGAATAGTCTAGTGATTATGTATTGAATTGAATAACTATAACAAGATATACAGTTGTACAACGTGTCCCAAGTAAAAGCACAGGTACAAGAAGGAAGGTGCAGTCATAAGGGGCATACCCCGAGAACTTGCAAAGCACAACTCTCAACTCACTCAGGTACAAGAGCTCACAACGCTCGCTCACATTGCTGCTGACAACACACGGTGCCACAGCCGTCTCTGCAAACCGTCCGACACCGAGCTCCCGCGACGACGAGCCCCTAGCTGAAAAGAGTAGGGGGGGTGAGCCTCGCGAACAAGGCCCAGTAGAATTACCAGTCCCTCACCAGCCAAAAGCAGCAGGAACTCCAAAAATAGGAAACTATACTAGAAAGCTGTTAAGCCAGGAACACCTATAGCAAGGTACTACAAAGCAGCAGAACAGAACAATGCAACACCACGACACCAACCAAGGTCGTGACACACATACGGCGTCCGAAGAAACCAACGGAGTCGGGCACCAAGCGAAAGCAACCCTCGGCACACCCGCCAAGACCACGCAACAACCAGGTGAGAACGACGTCTGACCACAAGCACGGCCACCTCAACCTCCACAAGGCTGAGGGCCCACATGTAGAACCACCCAGACCCCAGACACACCATGAGGTCGGGAAACCACACCTGCCATTGCCACTACAGACTGGCACCAAGGAACGGGACTACTGAATCGAGAGAACACCGAAGCGGAAACCACCAGAAGCATGAGTCTGCACAAGGCCAGACCAACGACGCCCACTGAACTAGACATAGCCAGGCTATACCGCCGTGCAAGCTAGGGCAATGGATAACACTTGGAATCTCCGTGAGGAAACACCGTCACAACAATAGCAACCAAGCCACCGGTGCAGCCAAGAGGAGGACACACCAGCCACTCCCTCTACTCGCCAGCCTGGCTCCTGCCTCTAACCTCCCCGGAAGAGCGAGACAGAGCCGCCATAGAACACCACAAGAACGCACGCACCACCGCAACTTGGCCAAGCTGCGACCTCACTCCTGACCTCCCTACGCGCTCTGGAACCAACGCAGGGCGAGGCAGTGAGAAGAAGACTAACTAGCCTGTGCCGGAAGAACTCCAGCCGACCTCGGCGTCCCAGATCAACCAAGAGAGCTCTACAAACGACTCGACGCCATTGTCCAAACCTCGTTTTCCCTCAGCTCCAGAGTCCGCCAACTCGGCCGAAGACTCGAGCACGCCTGTAGCCTGGAGTACTCCTCAACTGGCTCACGGGGATGGGGGTCCCAGGAAATGGAGACAACCTCTGAACGAGACAAGCCCTCAAGTGCCAAGCACCGGGTGAATAGGCGGGGCAAGCACAACAAGAACTACGCCGAACCGCTGGCTTGTAACTCACGACAAGCCCATCAAGCACGAGGCACGCACGGACCCTCAAGAGGGCCATCGGCCAACCAAGGCACTCACGAGCAAGCCAGAACCTTGAACACCACCAGTAGCACGGAAACCCGTCGCTCTGCTAATAATTGATTGACCGCCAGTCAATCGATTATTAGACAGACGCGACCCTCCTGGCACCGCCGCCAGGACACGGCCACAAAGGTGTCACCTTCAATCACTGAACGCAGCCAGGTAACCTGTCGCGTTCCCCACCTGAAGGTCATAAGGGCAAGCCAGCCCTGGGGCACACGCCGACACCCCAACCGAACCATGGAAACACCCAGGCAACATAGGTACTGTCGCGTCCTCCTAGGCCATCGTGATACCATCGCGACAGGGAAGGGCACCGCGACAACAACTTTTCGCGACGAGGCAAAGCGTCGTGACAGCAAACCATGTCGCGACGGGGCAAGGCATCGCGACAAGGTCGCTACCGACCGGGCAGACACCTCTTCTAGTGTCGCAACGCGCACCGCGGTTGTGACACCAGCAGAGAGACGGACCCACAGGATGCCTCCATCCCGGGGCCGCCCACAAGCCATAACACCACCACACGGGGGAGGGGAGCATAGAAAATCTATCTAAACTAACTAGAAAGCACGAGGGGCTCCCATCCACCCGGATCGAGAAGAGCACACAATCCCTACCTTAACTGAAGAACCGAACCCATTGGGGCCCTTCACGTCAGATTGGCCACCTCCTCCTCGTCCCGCAAGCTCCACAACGTCAGGGACACGAGCACGACCCTCCTCCTCGCCTGAAACACACAAAGGGGAGAGAGGGAGGCGGAGCACCGCCGGAGGGGGAGAAGAGAGGGGAAGGAGGGAGAAAGGAGAAGGGGTCACTGGCAAAGGCCTTAAGCCTTCGGCACCCAAGTCGCGACGGGGCGACGCATCGCGTTAAGGACCTTAACGCGACGGGTCAAAGCACCGCGATAAGAACGCGTCCCCAAGGGACGCCGCGACAACCCGACAGGTCGTACTGACATGCCTGCCACCCTGACAGGCGTCAGATGACCAAAATGAAGGAACACTATCGCGACCCGTTGACCAGGCGCTACACGAAGACGCGACGGGAAAGCAGGGCGCGACAAACGCGACGCACAAGCAAGGCGTGACAAGGATGACTATCGCGTCGGGCCTCCCCGCCCCTCACTAACGCGTCCCCCCACCTAGACGCGTTAGGAGCCAGTCACCCAGAAGCCAAACGGAAAATAGGGGATTACAACCTTTATTTATAAACCACGATACACATGTATCATAATTAGCTTGTCACCGGTCACCATGTCACGCCCCGCCAATTTAGCAGAAATAAATCGAGGGGACATGAGCAAAGTATATGATAGTGCAAATTGCACGTACAGTCGCAAAAATCAGAGTAACTAATGAACAATAATTGCAATAAACTCTTCCTTTTATTGATAAATCACCTAAACTATTACAACCACTAATTCTGAGCCAATACATAGGGCTCAAAGACATCATTACATTGGAAAGGATATTTAAGCAAATATCTATCTAGACTCTATGATACAAGGCCATTCCATCGCTATGATGCAGGTCGCTCATCACTCCGGTCCATTCCCGTTGGTGTGTGTATGGTCATCATCTGACTTACCTGAAACACATATACAAATAGCACAGGGTGAGCGGTAACGCTCAGTAGGACTTAATATCTCGTGTAAACATGCATACTTTAAGTGATTAATGTCTTGTAAGCAGCATAAACTAGAGAGATGATCAAGTATAGTCGAGAGAGTAAACACATGATAGCAAGAGAACGATATACTTTCAAAATGAATATTGCAAAACTAGCATGATAAAGGATTGCAAAACTAGCAGGTTTGGTCGATCTTTTTATCAACCGAGAGAATATAGTATTGTGCTTGATTGTCTTCGATTAAATCTTGAGAGCCATGTTTTGGATGCATGCCGAACACCTGATCATTAAACCCCCGCGAGTTAATGCCTTTCGGGCGCACCTCCCAAGACCAGATCGGGCCCTTTATAATGTTGCCTGACATTGATCATGTTTGTTATCTTAGATAATCATTTGATGGCCAAATAGAGTACCAAGAACAGATGAGAGTAATTGATGAATAGACGAGAGTTAGAGAGAACGTGAAAGATGAGAGTGTCAAGATAGTAGATAAGATTTAGGGACATATTCGTAATCGACGATAACAGCGATAGTAACAGTTGCACAGCACAGTCGTGCGCTGGCAGTCTGGTAGAGTCACAACCGTCAATAGCCATGCTACAAACACAGGCCAGAGGTCCAACGTGATCTCAAGGTAAGAGAGAACACTCTAAGGCCGTTGGATCATGTTGATCCTTAAGGGCAAATTAGGTATGATGGTACAACCTACTCATCGGCAATGGACGTCCGCCAAAGCCAAGAAGTCTTATGGAGGCCTCGACAAGGAGTTCCTGGTCCAGTCAGGAGTATTCTCAACGAAGAGGTCGTCCAAGCCAAAATGGAACTGTGTAAAGAAACAATTGTCCGTCATGCCTAGAGTGCTCGAATGGAGAGAGACGCGATAACGGTATTCAAATCAAGCGAGTAAAATGAAGACAAGTTCATTTAAAATAATAGGAATTTACATGTTATTTGCACATAATTACCATATATAGTATTGAAAATTTCCAGTAAGGTCTCATGGCAAGAATACAGTTAGTGTGTGCATGTGTAAGAGAATCAAATTAGATAGAGATAGTCGTGCTCACATTTTTAATTAATAGAATCATATGATATATCCATTTTCCATAAATAGGTCGTTACTGTTCATAACAGTACATGGCAGGAATTAAATAGTGTTTAAATGGCATGATTAACATAGGTTGTATGAAGAATTAGGGTTCTGTTTGATACAATGAAAACGCGACGGGGGTACCTGTCGCGTTTCAAGCGATGGGCAAGTCGATCGCGTTCATTAGAATAGAAACAGGCCAATCGACATATGCACTAACGCGATTAGGGCAATCGGTCCATGAACGCGACGTCGGGGTCTGTCGCGTTCTGGACAATCGGTACAAGCATGAAGAACACGATGTGTCGGGCCGTCGCATTCATGTCGCAACAGGACCCTCTATCGCGATCCTCTGAGAATCGCGATGGGTCGGGCCGTCGCATTCTCAGAGGGTCTGGCCGAACCCCAAAGGTAACTGGTCCACTTTTGGTTTTCGGTCAATCCTCTATGGACTGACATAGGGTCATTCAAAAATGCATATAAATTCGTATACATGTCGAAAAATCACAAAATTAGTTTTGAATGAAACTAGACATGCAGAGGTATCTACAGTGACAATTAATTAGAGAATAGACATGGTAAGGACATGCTATGAATAGGTTACTTCTCGGTGACCTAAAATCATACACAGTGATGGAATTTGATTTAATTCGAAGAGGGTACTTGATACAAATTGGGGAAAATAGGGTCATTAGATCCTAACATCATGGATCATTATGATAAAAGTTTCAGGGCACGAAATCAATCATAAACTTAGAATTAGGGCGAACATGATGGTTCGGGTACATGTTCTCAACAGGAATTGGAGCATGAAATACTCCTAAATGGCACTATGAAAATTGGGGAAAACATAGGGCTTTGCAAGATGGAATCATGATCTACCTAGGGTCAAACTTAATTAGTTTGTGCTTTAGAGATTGCCTACCTTTGAGCGCTTTTGTGATCCTAGGGCCAGAACGGGAAGAACGCGAAGAAGCTCTCCTTCCAAGTTTTCTCCTCCACGAATTCCTCCTCCTTTGGCCTCCTTCCCACGTCCAAGAGATCTCATATGGGCATTAGGGTCGGCCATGAGAGTTTGAGAGGTTTATTTAAAGGAAATGTAGTGTTATTTCCTAATACAACTCTATCTCTCTTCCACTCAATTTTTTCTTATTATCTAGCCTTTTCTAGTATAAATCCTCCTATTTGGTTGTGATGGGACTCAATTTCGTGGCCAACATGTTAGGGTAGAGTTAGAACTCTTTTCTAGATATATATGAGTCATATTAATGTTTTAATTGGCTCTTTTTAATTAGGAGATAATGTAGTTACGAATTTTATAGTATTTTCTTTTATTGTATCATTTTAATCTCATTTAAATAGGAGTCTCCTATATTTATCCCATTGTCTCTTATCTAAATCTCCTTTTTAGATTAGGATAGAGCCATATTTCATTGCTATTGAGTTAGACTAGGTTAGGACTCTTTTTAGGATAATTACATGAGTTGTAATGAGATTTTCTTACCCTTTTTAATTACCAATATTTAGCCACGAATTAATCATATTTATCTCCATCCATCATTTAGACTCTTGCTTTTTGCCCAATAACCCATGTATGGATCAGTTGTACAACACATATACTTATTTATTTAATGAGTTTTGATTACCCCTTTTATATTAGAGAATTTATTCATGGGCCACAATTGTCCATTGGTCCAATTCTCATAATAGGCTATCAACACACATTATTTAAAGTTTACCCACATGTTTATTTTGATTTATAATCCACTTTAGCACATATGATAATGGGTTCTCCGACTTATTCCTTAATTACGATAATAAGTCGTAATAATTATAAACTTGGTCCAGATGATTTCTCTATGCCCAAATTTCTTGATGGGTCATAGAGAATGTTATTTAAGGTATAACTATTATTTTTATGAAATTTTTATATGGGTTTATATGCATGCAATAATAATGCATATCTTTTTAACTAGTTTGAATTTATTAATTGACAAATTTTCAATTTATCTATAATTTTTAATTAAGAATTTTCTGGGGTACTACACCATGTGCCCCAAGCAAACATACACCTATACATATATGAATCACAATAACATATAATAACCTTGCTATCATTAGTCATCTCACGACCTCCATGGCAACACTAATCACAATGAATATTAACCACTTAACTTAACACAATAACAAATTTAACATGAATTACACAATCACTAACTAATCTTACACTAATTCTAAACCTACATATGCTTTACTAATCATTAAACAACTTAAACCACCTTAAATAACACAAAATAACTAGGGCTAGGTCCCACTGGAACCTCACTGCCCAGCCACCACAAGCAAACCACGGAAACTAAAACGCGACGGACACAGGTGTCACCTTTCAAATCGCGATGACCTGTCCAAACGCGACACAATTAAAATGCGACAAGGCCCAGTGCCGCGACATAATCGTGACAACCCAATATGTCGCCATCAAGTCAAAAACAACAGTCGGAGTTCGAATCGCGATGATGCGATACGTTGTGACAAAGCCAATCGGTACACCAATCGATACCGGCCATGAACGCGAGATCAAACAGTTGCGTCATGCCAATCGAACAACACACAATCAAAAACAGAAACGCGACGACTCACTACGTCGCATTCATATCATGAACGTGACGGTGAACCTCGTCGCGTTTCAAATGCGACAGTGAGCTCAGCTCAACGGTCGAACCCACCTTCTCCACCATAAAATCCACACAATCCGTTACAAATGCCAAACTAAAGCAGTAAACATGATATCCATAATATGGCAAACCACCCAAGCATGCTTTCCACCCTTTAAACCATTTAAATCAAAATAAAACAAAAGGGTAGTCTCCCTACCAACTGAAGAACCGCAAAACGTAAAAACCACCACAACGCCAGCGCACCCACGCTCCGGGCACCTCCCTCGCATGGAAGCCGCGCCCGACTAGCCACCAGGAAGCCGAGAAACACCTCGGGAGCTCCACAACAACTCCCCCTTCGCTTGGACAAAGCCCTATGCTCTGTCTGGGCGAACAAGAGCAATAATACCACAGTCTAAATCGCGACGTAGGCAGACGTCACGTTTAAGAGCTAAACGTGGCCCCCTAGCCGTCGCCAATCTGAACCCAAAGCGCCGCTCAACAAAGGCGGTTCAGTGAAGACCGTCGCGTTTAATCGTGGACATACTTCTCCGTCGCATTCACAAACAGTGAACCTATGGGCTATTTGGGTTGAAACCTCCAGCCCACAACACCCACACACGCACGGAAACACGTCCAAGGCCCAATGACCATCTCTTGGTCAAGAGCACCACACCAGAACCATAAACACAGATCTAAAAAGATCGTTACGTTACAATTTTTCTCTTAGACATGTAATAATATATTAGGACAATGTAATTTATTGTTTATAGGTACGAGCACATGTACTTTCTTGTGCTTATACTCTTGTGGTTGTCTTTTATATTTTTACTGGACACTTGTGCGAGTTATCCCTTGTGAGATTTTAATCTGTTCGCGGGAGGTAGGTCTGGATATGGAGCCTTATTCGGCATAAATATCTAGGGTCACTGCACTCTACATCACCCTTCCCCTGCCGAAACGAGCCTTCCTCTCATCTCGTTCTCAGCAACAAAAGGTAGGTGGTCAAAATCCCATTAAAGAAATAAAAACAAAAAGTGCAAGTTCTGATGCACTAAAAAAGGCAATCCATCGTGCATATGGCGTTTATACCATATTTTGAATATTATTACTTTCATGCCTTGTCTTGTGCCATGTTTTAAATTTAACAAAAGAACAAAGCATATAAATATATATATATATATTTATATTTATATATATCCTATCTGAAAATACCACTATTGTAGTTTTCACCCTGTTAAAAGGATATTATATTTTCTGTCTGTCTATATATATATCATCATCTAGTACTTCAAGAAATTGCATATATAATCCTGCCATTTAAAGAAACATCATATCTAACATAAAATTGTGTATATACTCCTAGTTTTCTGCTGAAAATTAAACATTGCATTATAATTCAAATTAATACATATTCTGACCATGCTCCTTTGATCATTGTTGCACAGTCATAAGCCATCATTTAAAATTGTCATATTTCAGCATCTTTTGTGAATGGTCATCATTTTGTTCTATCTTGTTTAATTTAGATGTAAAAAAAATACAAGTAAACAACTATGATCGTTCCTGACGCCGCTCGCCGTGCTGGCAACACAAAATCAAGAAGAAATGTTAAGAAGGACTGGCCATGAGAAAGCTGAAGATACTGCAAGCTTAAAACAGAAAAAGTTTCAATCAATGAGTTGAAATAATATATAAAAAATGGACATGCAGAGGTACAGGATGATTATGTATCTATCTATTGACATATACATCTAATAAATATTCATATACATCTAATAATATTTATATGCTATGATCTTTCTTCATACAGAACAGTCTTTATGATGTCCAAATATCTATAGTTGATGTCAATACAAATCAAGGACCTATAGTACTTAGCATGTGAACATTGTAGCAAGATAGTTACGAAGGAGAATGAAATATATTATATACAAAATGCGCAAGAAATGATGTAACACCAACAATTAGGTAATGCATATATACTTTGGCTAAACTTTATTATGTGGAGTATGCTAAATGATAACTTCTTTTCATAGGTACAATTTAAGGGTGAACATTGATGATAGTACATAAAATATTGGATTACATGTTTCAATGAAGAAGTTAAAAAATTCATTAGAATTTCAGTGCAACAATTGAAAGAAAAGAATGTCATTTATGACATTTTTAATCTCCAAAGCTATTACTATCTAACTTCTCTTATATATTCATAGTAATATCTAAAGTCATGTCTAATCTCCTATAAATCGTTGTAGGATACAAACATTTCAGACGATATATCTATAATAGAAAGTTGTATCAACAATCAATATCTCTTGACAATTAAAGTGACAAAAAGGTTTGACAAATTTGAAGGTACAATTATACATGTGTGAACGTTGATAAATTAGAAATGAAAATTCAAGAACATGAAGACGTAGGTGATGCAAATGCGGAGAAAAATATAAATAAGAAAACAAAATATTCAAAAAAAGAAGACTTATTTTGCAAGATGATTAGCATACAAATAAAACAATTACAACCCACTTTGAGATTATCTTCAATCATAAAATTGTTCATTTTATTTTATAATTTTATGATAACTATTGTGTTTGTATTGATTATCATTTTCCTATATATTATGTCTGAATTATTATCAAAATAATAAAAAATTAAAATTTTACATAATTTTTTTTCCAAACTATATTTTATGTTGAAAAAAAAATCCCTTAAACGATGATAATATTATTAATAGTCATTTTACTAGATCTTGTTTGTAAGATATAAATTAAATAGTCAAAAATGTTTGATTCTATAAAACTTTAAGAGATAATGAAATACATCAAAACATAATAATGCATACAAATTGTCATATATTAAATATTTTTTTAAAAAAATTAATATATTTATTTTAATTTTAAAAAATTGAACTATATAATAATATTTTTTAAATATTTTTATATATAATTTTATAATATCACACTTCAAATATATTACACGCACCGACGCACGATCACATTTTTTTAACTAGATATATATGTACCGCATCGATTTGACACAACACGACGAACTATGGCATCGAGGTCCTTATTTGTTCGACTAGGAATTTACTCACGACTGAAGTTAGGGATGTATTATTAATATTATGATTGTCAAGGTATAAAGTAAATACTGAGGACTTTAGGGGTATTAGTTTTTAAAAAACCCTGCGAGTTGTCCACGCCTTCGGCTTCGTCACCGGAGTCAACCCCAGCCGCTTCCCTTCCCCCCCGGATCTACCCGCAGCCGACGATCCCCGGTAACCGGCGCCGCTCGCCGTCCTCCGTCGGTCTGCGTGCCGCCTCTCGCCATCAGCCTTCGGGTACGTTAGGAGCCCCTCTCTCTCTCTCTCTCTCTGCGTGGTGAATCGCAACTCCGAGATGCCCAATCGATTCAATAGTGAAAAGGTTTCAAAATTTGATGAACAGATTTTCTTGGCCTTACAATTTCTGAAACGGGTAGAAGGCAGAGGAGCAGGTGAAGAAGTTGCGGGGGGGATGGAGGGTGTGGAACAAAGACCGGACAGGGAGAAGAATGGGAGCAAGTATAGTATCATCATTCCCACTTATAACGAGCGCGTAAACATCGCCATCATTACTTATCTCATCTTCAAGCATCTCAGGTATTCCAAAATTCGATTAGAAAGCGTGCAGTTTTTTAGATCAGCCTCTTATTTTTTCTCATCCTCACAGCTTGTTCCATGTATGCTGAGTATCTGAGATGTGCGTTACTTCATATATTGGGGCATCTGGTTTTAATGGATTTATGAGACTGTTAATGTGATTTGCACATGTCCAACTTTGTAGCTTGTCATTCATAGCTTACAAACAAGACTTAGAGGGAGATGAATACCTCTAGTTTGCGGCTACAGCCCTGTATATTAGGATTTATGAAGCTGTTGATGTGATTTGCACGTCCAAATTTGTAGCTTGTCATTCATAGCTTACATAAGACGGAGACAGTACCTCTAGTTTGTCGCTACAGCCCTGTATGTTCAACATCAGTTAGGTGGGTCCGTTTTCTCACTCTCAAAATCTGTTTGGAGGGATTTAAATAGAAGTTCAGACTTTCCAGAGACGAGATGCATTCTTTTACCAATGATGACTGTGGAAAAATTTCATTACACTAAGTTGAGATTAAGTAGATTTGGATACTAAACCTATTCTTCATCAAACTTATGTAAGATGAGTACTTGGTGAAGAATTATAAATATATAATGATTTTGTAAAAACTTTCCAATTCCTTTCACCTTTTGGTCAATTAGCCTTTATAAAGCACCCAGTTCCAGTTGAATTTTTCATCAGACTTGGTTTTCTACTACATGAATACATATGTTAATGAAATACCATTTTAAGCATCGCTGCCCACTTTCTCTAGTGGCATTCTCACACTATATATTTTGCAAACTCTTTGACTTTAAGGCCATATGAAAAAAAAATGGAAGAAGAACATGCAGGCAATTTCGGTACCATACTTTGCAAGAAGCTGGATATTTAGTGTTTGATTAACAAGAAATTACCATTGTTAAGGAAATTTCTTGTATTCCATTAGTCTTTCTTTTAGTTTCTGATGGATAGTAGGTCCATTGACCTTAATGACATTCTGAAAGGTCAATGTTTCACTTTCACTTGAAATACTAAAACATCTTTGAAATGATGATTTAGGTTTTGGTATTTCGTACTTTTATTTACAGTTTCTTTGAAATGAAATTTCTGTTAACATTCCTTATCAGTCGTGTGACAAATAGTTAGCATTAAACAAAGAAATCTTTCTCCAAAAAAAAGACCAGTACACCAAGACAAGCAATGTCTGTATAGTAGCTTTCTCAGTGTTGGATAATAGACTTGATACTCACCCGAATTCTTGCTTGAGTGATAATACTAGCAGCACTCTGGTAGCACCTTAATTTCCATCTGTACTCTTCCATCTTGAAGTCCCAACTTTTGCTAAATGACATCTAGAGCCCATTTTTTTGAAGTTAAGTCTCCAAATGGCTTCTGGTTTCCATTTAGCTTCAATTCTTTGAAAGGCCTCCACAAAAGTTTCAGTGGGTTCAAAAGCTAACTCTGGTTTATATTTTGATTTGTTAATTGAGGGATATAGTAACGTTAAACATTGATTATACTTCAAAATTTAACTGCAATGAGAATGTAACTATCTTTTGGTGCATTTTATTTCTGGACTGTTAGCATCATCAGAATCCTCGAACATTGGTTGTGTTTTCCTCTTCTCAGATCATATGGTTGATTACATCATGTGAATCTGTTTGCAGAACTGGGACCAGTTGTGGAACTGCAGAACTGGCGTCCGCCACTTCCAGTTCCCAGTCCAGTATAGATCAGGAGCCTTCTTGTCCTGAGATAAGCAGCACACTCCCACCCTCGACCTTCTTGGTGGTTAAGGGGCCCAACTGTCTAAAACAACTGCTGTGGATCAAAATGGTTTATTCGAACAATTTATATAAAAGAAAGAAGAAAAGAAAAGAAAAAGGAAGATCCGGCAGACCTGACTAGTGTATGGTCAAAACCAAATCAGAGTCTGACAGTTCCAATCTGATTTTAGCCAGGAGAGCTGGTTAGTTCTGCAAGCCTTGGCATCTTGCTTTTGTAGGATAAATGTCAATATTGCACTGCACATCTCTTACTGTTGATGCCTTCTTTCATTATATCCTCTTTCTTCAAATCATGCTTGTCTATTTTCTTGTTCACTTTCTCATTTTGATGTGGAAATGCTAAGTTTTTCTTCAAGGATTCCAATGTTTCTTTCACCATTCCATTTCCTTGAACTACTTTGTTGTACATATGTGTTGAACCCAAAAATTGTTCATCATAAATTTTCCAATGGAAATACTTGTTTCGATTTTTAAAACAAGCATACAGGGAGCAAAAATATTTATTCGGATTCCCGAATACGAATAACTCCCCGAATCCTTAATCTGAATTTTCGGGACAAATAAATGAAGAAGAAAGCATTTGTTCTGATTTTTCAGATTAAATCACAGAAAATAGATTAAAAAAAAGTCTATTCTGTGAGATTTTTGAAAACAGATTGAAAGTGGTCCCTCCAAGATGAAACGGAGTGGAAACCATATAAAACCCGGCGTTTTCGGAATAAAATCCCTCCCGAGAACTTTATTGTATTAGAAACACTTGTTTCAAATGTTTGGAACAAGTGCACGAAAGGGAAAATATTTATCCGGAGTCCCGGGTAAAGGATAACCCTTGAAGCTACTTATTCAGAATTTTCAGAATGAACAAATGAAATGAAATCATTTATTCTGGATTTTCGGAATGAATTAATGCAGAAAAAAAAGAAATATTTCCGTATATCCCAAAATGTCGAAGAAAAGTCCCCCATGATTGGCAAAAACAGAAATCAAACAAATCCCGGTGTTTTCGGAATTAAATCCAATGTCGGGCGAGCAATCATTAATGCCCCGGGATATTCCGATGGAAACCGTCCTATGTGGCGTTCATATTAACATGTGTGAGGGTCTGGTCAAATACCCATGTTAACGACAGAAAATGATGTGGCCAAAACACACCGTCTTCACACGACAAGGAAAACTCCACGTGCCAAGAATGACACGTGGTCATAGATTTATAAAGAAATCCCTGTCGGGATACCCCGTTGGGACTCCCACCGGGGTTTTACTGAGTATCGGACCCGATGGAAGCCCCACCGGTGCCCGCGCGTTTGGTGGGAACCCCACCGGGGCCTTGCGCGCGCCCGGTGGGGGCCCCACCGGGGCTGCACGTGCCCGGTGGGAGCCCCACCGGTGCCCCGTGGGTCCCGCACTCCCGGTGGGAGCCCCACGGTGCTCCTGCTTGCTGTTTTGGCAGAAAAGAAAAAAAAAAAAACGGAAAGAAATAAATGCGCGCGCCGGTGGGAGTCCCACCGGTGCCCCGTGGGTCCCGCACTCCGGTGGGACTCCCACCGGTGCTCCTGCTTGCTGTTTTGGCAGAAAAGAAAAGAAAAATAGAAAGAAATAAATGCGCGCGCCCGGTGGGAGTCCCACCGGTGCCCCGTGGGTCCCGCACTCCCGGTGGGAGCCCCACCGGTGCTCCTGCTTGCTGTTTTGGCAGAAAATAAAAAGAAAAACGGAAAGAAATAAATGCGCGTGCCCGGTGGGAGTCCCACCGGTGCCCCGTGGGTCCAGCACTCTCGGTGGGACTCCACCGGTGCTCCTGCTTGCTGTTTTGGCAGAAAAGAAAAAAAAAATGGAAAGAAATAAATGCGCGTGCCCGGTGGGAGTCCCACCGGTGCCCCGTGGGTCCCGCACTCCCGGTGGGAGCCCCACCGGTGCTCCTGCTTGCTGTTTTGGTAGAAAATAAAAAGAAAAACAGAAAGAAATAAATGCGCGTGCCCGGTGGAGTCCCACCGGTGCCCCGTGGGTCCCGCACTCCCGGTGGGACTCTCACCGGTGCTCCTGCTTGCTGTTTTGGCAGAAAAGAAAAAGAAAACGGAAAGAAATAAATGTCCGTACCCGGTGGGGTGCGTCTCCGATGGCATGTGTCTCCGGTGGGGTGCGTCTCCGGTGGGATCCGGTGGGATCCGGGGGATGGCCACCTCCTACTCAATCTCCTATAAAAGGAGATGAACTCCAGGAGAGAGGGGAGATTTTTTTGCTGACCACCAAGCCTTGGAGAAGAAGTCGCCCAAGGCTCTCTTGTGGTGAATTGATTTGAAGCGTGCTTGCTGCCTTGCTTTGTTTCACAAGGCTGAAGTTTAGAAGGTTGCCTTACTTGGATTAAGGCAAGTCTATATTAGCAACTGGATGTTTGTAAACCAGTCTACATGAGTTTGGAAAGTTCTCTCTCATGAGATCAACAATGGAAATGATACAAGCAAATTTCTGCATATGACATATGGTTGATCGCAACAATATTTTCTGCCCAGAAAATTACAGAAGAACCTTGAATCATTTTTATTGATACAAATGACCATGGTTATTTCAAATCAATCAACTTCCACACATGAATAAATGTTAAGAAATTCATGGAAATTCAGGAATAACGTTCCCAAGGAATGGTGATCAGGGAAAATTGCAGAAATGCCCCTGTTTGGGGGGGAGGGATTGCAGAAATACCCTCATGTCAGGAAAATTGCAGAAATACTCCCATGATTGGGAAAATTGCAGAAATACCCCATGACTGGGAAAATTGCAGAAATACCCCCATGACTGGGAAAATTGCAGAAATGTCCCTGTTGGGGGGAAATTGTAGAAATACCCCCATGTTAAGGAAAATTCCAGAAATACCCCATTTTGGGGAGAAATTGCAGAAATACCTCCATGTTAAGGGAAATTCCAGAAATACCCCATGTTGAGGGGAAATTGCAGAAATACCCCCATGTTAAGGGAAATTCCAGAAATACCCCATGTTGAGGGGAAATTCCAGAAATGCTCCCGGAGAGTAGAAAAATTGCAAATCAGTCCTGTTGCTATCTGAAAATTGCAGGAAAATCCTTGTGTCAGGGGAAATTGCTAATATATTCCTGGATTAAGAAAAATTGTGGAAATACCATCTGAAAGGACAGAATTACAGAAATATCCTCCAAAGGGTGAAAAGTGCAAAAAATGTTCTCAAAAGGACAGAAGTCACCAAAACATTTTCGAGAGAAAAATTGCAGAAATACCTCTGGAGAATAGAAATTGCATAAATGTCCCCATAAAGGTCCCAAATCCAAAGACCTTGAAGGGGGAAATTGCACAAGCGCTCCCGCTTGTGAGGAAGTCATTCAAGCTTTGTTCGAGCTTCACAGAAGCCGACAAAATGCCGTCGAAGTTCAGAAATTGCACGAAAGTCCTTTCAAAAGAAGAAACTATACAATGATCATGTCGTTTACACGGCTTGGTGGAGCGGGACCACGTCACTTCTCTGAAGCAGCGTGCGCTCTCCTGAGTCCGGTTTACGGCTGACAAAGTCTTGGGATTGTCAAGAAATGACAAATATACCCATGGAAGTCATGAAATGATTGAAAAGCCCGAAGAAGTCATGAAATGACAGAAAAGACATAGAATGCCAATAAATGGCAGAAGCGTCCGGGTAAGGCAACAAATGACAGAAATACCCGAGACTGCTCGAAAAAGCCAAGAAACGGCAGAAATGTCCGAAGAAGTCATGAAATGACAGAAAAGACAGAATGCCAATAAATGGCAGAAGTGTCTGGGTAAGTCAACAAACGACAGAAATACCCGAGACTGCTCGAAAAAGCCAAGAAATGGCAGAAATGTCTAAAAATGTCAAGAAATGACAAAAAAGACATAGAATGCCAATAAATGGCAGAAGCGTCTGGGCAAGTCAACAAATGACAGAAATACCCGAGACTCTCGAAAAAGCCAAGAAACGGTGGAAATGTCTGAGAATGTCAAGAAATGACGAAAAGAACTCGAAGATATCAATTGATGGCAGAAGGTCTAAAAAGACCAAGGAATGACAGAGGTGCCTTGAAATGTCAGAAAATGGCAAGGAGCTCTTGAACAGTCATAGATACAATGTTGTCCAAATCTCCTCCAAAAAGGGTGAAAGATTACGACGAAATCTCAAAAGGGGTACAAACTTGCAGAAACCTGACATGACCACAAAGCTAACACAACGGGCCGATAGTGATCATCTTGGCGATCCAACGGCCTGTTCGTGATGATATTCAAATCCAACGGTCCGATCGTGATGATATTCAAATCTAACGGTCTGAACGTTATGATATTCAAATCCAACGGTCTGAACGTTATGATATTCAAATCCAGTGGTCCGATCGTGATGAAGATGCAAATCAACGATCAGATCGTGACAGAAGCAAGTCCAAAAAGGGCCGATCACAACCGAATATAATTCTGAAGACCGATTATATAATCGGCACCATTTATAAAGGTCTTGAAAGACCAGTTGTATTTCAAATTACATGTGCATAAGCAATGAATACCTCAAATTTTTTTGCAAGAGTATATATCCATGAAGGACGATCATCAAGATCAATAGTGTCACAACGAATAGAGACAAAAGATGTTCTTTGACAGAGAATCAAAGGTGTTCGAGGTCACCTCGATGTAAATTAACATCGACTTCGGTCGGTGGGGAAATGTCCAGTACACGACTCCCAAATCGCCTGATAAATGAATGAAATTTGTCTGTTCTAACAGACTGGCACGCCCGCAAAATAGATAAACATCATCAAATTTATCTTTTTTCTTCAAAATGACAAAAGATTTTGAACGAAATTCTTCGCGTGCTAAACAATATGCTAATATCTTGTTACTGAATTATAGGGAAAAAAATATTGTTCTCACAGTATACAAGGGCATAAACTGCTCACTCATAATTGATGTTGGGGATGCATTGAGAACTCTGGAGAAGTCCTTCTAAATAACTTCTCCACTATCAAGTGCTTCTTTAAAAATGGAATGTGTTTGGTAACTATCCAATATTAACTTCTCCTACTCAAGGAAGGAGGAAACCCACTCTGTTGTGAAGGAGATGTTTTCTCCTTCTACTGGGACTAGTTTTCTTCTCCATGCAAGGGGAGGAAAATGGAATTGGAAAGCATTAATTCGACATGCTCTCATAAACACTCACAAAAGGAGATAAGTTCTTTCCTCAGATGGAACCTTATCTTTACTAATAATTCTCTTTTCTATTGCCGAACCATGTTGTCTATGCATCATCATTTCAAAATGGAAGCCTCATAGTTTTGTAAGTTAGTACCAACTAAGTTGGACTTGAGAGCGACATTTATCTTTGACATTATATGGTAATCATCTCTTAGGAAAAGTAGAGAGATTTGGGGTCGCACCCCAGCTGCTGCCGCTGGATGGGGTTCCAGCGGCAGCAGCTGGGGTATGGCGGGGCCGCACCGCCGTACCCCAGCATCACTATATATATATATATATATATATATATGTGGTGTGTGTGTGTGTGTGTGTGTGTGTGTGTGTGGTGTGTGTGTGTGTGTGTGTGTGTGTGTGTGTGTGTGTGTGTGTGTTTACTTATGATTATATGCTATAAATTGTTGAGTCAATTTCTAAATCACTAGGATGTGAGTATTTCGGTAAAATAATGATGAAGATGTGCATCCAACCATTGTGTTCAATTTGTCTTCCGAAAGTTATTTTACTTCTAAAATAAGTCTTTTATTTGAAGCTCTATTTGAAGATTCTCTTTACTTCATGGAAAGTTCCCAATACCAGTTGCACCCTAAGCATCCAGTAACTGCCACAAGTCATGCCTATTTCACCATTAGTATGAGCTAATTCTTAAGGGGGTTTTATTTCTATCCTATATGAATATAGCTGGAGAATAACCTTTTCATCGCTGACTCTTTTTTGGTCAGAGATGTAGATTTTGAGATCATTGTTGTGGACGATGGGAGTCCTGATGGAACTCAAGATGTCGTCAAGCAACTGCAACAAGTCTATGGGGAAGATCGCATCGTATGTGCTGTTGGATTATTGATGAAATATCTCAAGCTAATCATTGTCTATCCCACTCTTTTGCCTTTTTATTGCTGTTATTATGTTGATTTATGTGATTTGTGTTCTGTTGGTGATGCATCAATGCAGCTATTAAGAGCAAGACCAAGAAAGCTTGGTCTAGGTACGGACGTGTCTGATCACCTCCTTTCTTCTGGCAAGGTAGGAAAGTTTCTTAATTTGATCTGCTTTCAGGAACTGCATATCGTCATGGTTTGAAGCATGCATCTGGGGATTTTGTTGTGATAATGGATGCTGATCTGTCTCACCATGTGCGTATCAGATTTTCTTTTCTTTTTTCAATTAATAACACCAAGAATCTGAAAAATTCACCTAACTGCTGCTTCTTATTTTACAGCCAAAATACTTGCCAAGCTTCATCAGGTACGACTAAAGAACACTGGATTTTATTCTCTTGAGCTGTGCCTTTCTAAGTGCTTAAGTATGAATCTTTATAAGGAAAGCTTTTTGGATAGAGAATATATGGATAGAAGGGAAAAGTGTTATACCTCATTGATAATTACATGTGAGACCTTCCATTAATGAATTTGTTGAGAAGAATTTTGCAAACTTTTCAACATTTGTAGAGTCACTGCTTGACAATAGAGATCTTTCCTTCATGCATGGTTTGCTGTTTGTTATTGGACTTACTTTGTATCGAGCTCTAGAATGTCCACATTGCTAATGGATTCTAATTACTGATAGTAAGCCCTTTTCAAAAAATAATACTGATAGTAAGCCCATAATACAAAAAATCCCAAGGACTTTCATTCCAATTTAAGGTCCAGGTCACCTTCCATCTTTTTCAGAAACATGGAAAATGGATCTGTCAGTAACATCAAGGAATGTTTTGCCGGTCTATGTTACTTATCACCAAAAGAAAATTAGTCTTGGTACATGCCATCAGCCTTCAGTACTTGTTTTCCAGGAAGCAGATAGAGACAGGTGCAAGCATTGTCACAGGCACCCGTTATGTTAGAGGTGGGGGTGTGCATGGGTGGAACCTTATGAGAAAGCTTACAAGCAGAGGGGCTAACGTACTTGCACAAACACTGCTGTGGCCCAGAGTGTCCGACTTGACTGGTTCTTTCCGGTAAAGCATATTTCCTCATAATGTCTGGGGTGGCTTTTCAATGCTGACATTACTAATATTGTTCTGTTTTGCAGACTTTACAAAAAATCTGTCCTCGAAGATGTGATTAATTCATGTTTTAGCAAAGGGTATGTATTCCAGATGGAGATGATTGTTAGGGCATCAAGGAAAGGTTATCATATTGAAGAGGTAAGTCCATTCAATTTCAACGAGCTACAATGCTACATAGCATGTCTTCTATCCCCCAACAGTTTTCTTGTGAATTACTTAAGAGAAGTCAGTTGTGTTCAATTGAAATTCCCATGAGCAAAACTTACAATCTTTTGGATAAACATCAGTTAGTTGGATTCAATTCTTTTACAAGTAGTTAATTTCCTTCAAGAATATTGTGAGTCTTCATTTGCTACATGCTATTGTTTATGTGCTCTTAATTGCATGGAAAACTCTTTTTTAACTATTACAGTGATGTGCATCTCCTGTCTAATTCTTCATTCTGAATGATGTGCATGAGAATAGACCTCCTAATTAATTGAAATCCATTTGCAGGTTCCTATAACCTTTGTTGACAGGGTTTTCGGCATTTCAAAGTTAGGAGGATCGGAGATTGTTGAATATCTGAAAGGCCTTGTGTATTGCTTTTCACAACATAACTTGCAAGTCTCAGAAAATTTATCCCAAGATAGGGGATCTCAGCTGTTTATTTGTGAAATACAAAGGTCCCTTGCAAACAATTTGATACAATTTTTGAAATATTTGATGAAATTTTTTTTTATTTCTTTTGGTTTCTTCTCTAAAATGTTTGAGTCCTGTTTATGTGTATTTCGCTGATACCCATCGAAGTTACCTACTGCCTATTTCCATCAATTATGCGGTATTTGCTGCTATCATCTATACAATCCTGTTTAGTGATACATTTCATGTAGTAAGCATGGTTTGCCGAACGGCACTGGTTCAGACGTTACCTGGGAAATTTTGGTATTCGGTACAGTTCAGTACGTCAATTGTTCATTTCTTCTTCAATATTTTTTTAAAATTTTTGCTCCTGGTTGAGCCGAACTGGACCGAAGTGGGGCGATATGCTATGGTTCATACCGTCTTACATAATTCTGATTCGGTCTGGTTCGGTGGTACAGTCAACCTTAACAGTAAGATCAATGTGGCAAAGCTTTGACTTCCTATACAGTCCATTGGTGTCTCACTCTGTTTATTTTCGATTCTCTTTATTATTGCAGTTTGTCATTTCTCTAGTTTTCTATATCTATTTGTTTACTGTCTTGATGTATCCTGTTACTAGCCAACTAACAGTAGTTGAGAACTTGGTCAAAATTTTCCCAAAATCTGACCTCTTTTACCTACTACTTGGTATGTTTGGTGATGGCATACCAAACCGGAGATTGATATGGTTGAGCCAATAAAAGAACTACCAGTAATATGAGGTGGGGTGGTTTGGTCATCCAAGCCCTAAGATGGCATCATGATATTGGGTGATGCTGACTACAAGAACAGTGACCAATCGGCTATGCTCTTTGTTCTAATTTTGATACCTACCCATCGATCCATCCAACCACATGAAATTTGCATGCATGATCTGTTCCTCGTGATGTCTTCACTTCATCTTTCCTGTTGCTATGTCATGAGTAATCTATTTCAATTATTATATGAGAAATATTTGCAGCCTGCTCCATGGTGCCCGCTCCTTACCAGACACAAATATGGTAGACCTTAAAGTTATCAATGTGCTGTGGAATCTTTTCTCTCGTATTGAAGGACAGAAAGGGGGTGGGTGGTTGTGGCAGATAATAAATCTTTCTCTTATTATATATCAATTATATGTCAGATCTTCAGCGAATCCGAATTTGTTTACCGAACAAGTTAAACATGAGTCATCAGTGTGCGGCCATTGCGATGTTATTTAGCAGCAACAAGGTTGAACTGATGAGATCTTTACATATCTTAAATCTTATAACCTGACCAATCACATGGGGAAGCACATGGCAAGTATTACCTTGAAATAAACAAGTATGTCATGCATTTGAAGCTAAGATGAGCTGTAGATTTCCAATTAAACTGCCATTTTGTTTGATTGAAAAGAAAACAGCATGGAATGCCTTGTAAGTTTTCATTAAAATGAAAGAGAACGTGTGCATGCTAGTCAACTGTATTTTCTAGTATTTTTGTCAAATATTACAAGTCAGAATACTTCATACAAAGGGAATGGCAAGTAATCTATTGTTCATCTCAGGCACCGTTTGGGGGCACTTTTAAAAAAGTTGAAATCGATTAAATCTGATTTCGTCTCGTGGGTGATGTAGATGGGTGATTTTCCCTCTTCACCCGCGTCTTTCGCAATGCGGGTGACGAGGCGTGCGATGACGTGTCAAAAAATATAAAAAAAATTGAAAAAATTTTGTTGCACGCCCTCTTGAATCTTTCTCTCTCTGTCTCAATTTTTTTCCAAAACGGCTGTGCATCCGCTTTTTCACATCCCGTGCCTTCGCTCTCTCTCTTTCCTCTAGGTGATTCTGCGGTATTTCAAAATGAGAAATGCTATGAGGGAAGCACGAAGTAACCGTGCTCCTCCACAGCGCGTCATGTGGAGGAGCACGGGTCCCGGTGCATTTATGCACCTTTTGCTTTTTTTTTTTTTTTTTCACCTTCAAACATGCACACAAATATTCTTATAGTGCATACAAATACTCTTATAATGCACACAAATATTCTTATAGTGCATACAAATACTCTTATAATGCACACAAATACTTATATTGTGCACATAAACACCTATGTAATGCACACAAATACCTATATAGTGCACACAAATACCCATGTAATGCACACAAATATAAACAGTGCACACAAATACTTATATTATGCACGCAAATACCTATGTAGTGCACACAAATAGTATAAGAATGCACACAAACATATTTATTTGTGTGCATTCTTATACTATTTGTATGCACTACATAGGTATTGTGTGCACTACATAGGTATTTGTGTGCACAAGATAAGTATTTGTGTGCACAAAATAAGTATTTGTGTGCATTATAAGAGTATTTGTGTGCATGTTTGAAGGTGAAAAAAAAAACAAAAACAAAAACAAAAGGTGCATTAAATGCACCGGGACCCGTGCTCCTCCACATGGCGCGTTGTGGAGGAGCACGGTTACTTCGTGCTTCCCTATGCTCCCGGCTTGCCGGGAGCATAGCATTTCTCTTTCAAAATTGAGGCGAAGGAGATATCGTTTGGGAGCAGGGCAGGTCTTATCAAAGATTTTTAATTTTAAATTTTTTTCAAACTCTCTCTCAAACGACGCCTAGACACAATTAAAGTGAGATTTGCAGTTATCAATATATTACAAGTCTCACTCGTTATATCTAGTGTAGACCACCAGCTCTAGATGCGTAGTAAGAGTTTCTCTCATACAAAACTATCCGCTGTAGCCTGTGATATGGCTGTGACATATCAGGAGCTCCGACAAAACTGGTCATAAGAAATTTAGAGGTGAAGGATCAGGCTGAAACTTGCAGCCTTTCCCTATAAACAAGGGGTGCAGTCAGGTGTAACAGCCACTGCTAAGTGATCTATTTAATAGTTAGTGTTTTCTTCTAGAGAAGGGAAATGGTAACCATTGCTCAGCCTCAACCTCTCTGTGAAAGGAAATAAAGAATACAAACCCCAGAATTGCCATTAGCTGCTTACTCTTCAGATTCTAATAAACTTTGTAATCCTGTCATCTAATACTAATAAAGAAAATAGTGATTGAAGTTTTATACTTTATAACGAAAAAAGAATTTTTTTTTCTAATAATCTCCTCTCTCTCTCTCTCCCTCCTCCCTCAACTTTTCATAGGGAGTAATACTTACTGCATTTTGGCAAGTTAGTTATTATACTACTACATGATGTGGTAATCTTTGTGCCGTCATATGAGATACCATGTGAGTTGCCAGATAACAATGAGTCATGACATATAGTGACAAATGGTGATAGATGGTGGTGAACGGTGGCCTTTGATGATAGTTACTCCTAATTCGAAGTCACCAATTATGAGGTCTAATATAACTATTAAAGCCCAATTCATAATTTTTAAACCCTAAGAGAAGTATCTTTGAGTCTAAATTTAATATTTATGAGTCCAAAATCATTACTATTAAAAGCCTAACCAATATTTTTAAGATTATATTTTTTAGTCGAAATTTATATTTATGAGCCTAAATTATTATTAAAAGTCCAATATTCTTAAACCCTAAGAGTAATATTTTAAACTCCAAAATTTGTATTTATGAACCCAAGTTCATTACTTGCTCATTGTTGTCTGCACCAGTGATATGGCATGTCAGCCCGAGTGACATCACACTGCCACATTACTTGACAAGTGCAACAAATATTTCTCTTTCATAGTTGGTTAAATATTCACAACATTTAAGGATATGGTGGCAAATATTACTAAGTCATTGGTTTTTATTTTCTTTACTAATAAAGTACATTGTCATTTCACATAAGAAACCAGTAAATGATTGGAAAATAGTTGCAGGCCTAAATTCATGTCAGGGAGCTAGGTCGTAGGCTCCCGATGAGATCGCATACGGACATCTCTTCGCTTAAACGGGCATAACTTTCTACACGGTTATCGGAATCGCTTATAAGACCCCAATTCGGAATCGATATTCAGAGGCGCTCGTCGCCTTTTATCGCCTTTGGCAATAAGACGTCATTTCTGAGTAAAAAATCCTTCATTTCGCCCTCCAAAATTACAATTTTAGCGGACGAACTCCCCGTTTCTAAAGTTTTCTAGTAGTAACGTTTCTCTCGATTATGTGAATCACTGGTGGGGCCGCAACACAGAGTCGGCCTATCACGGAGATCAGAAGTTGTGATCATCTTGCCGCGAGAACGTCTCTTCAGGTTGTAAATATGGTGCATAAACATCGCTGATATATTCACTCCTTCCGGATTATTCTCACCCCTTCAATGAAAGAACTAGGCATAACTTTCCGCCCGGGTATCAGAATCACTTATATGACGACAATTCGGAATCGGCACTCCGAGACGGTCGACAGGACGTTAGTTTTGCGGAATTCCGTTTTGAGGTCAAAATTTCACCCCGGAGCGTGTATACTACTACACTGATTGTCGCACTCCTTCAGTAAGACGTGGATATTTCTTCGCCCGACGATCGGAATAGCCCGCGAGGCTCCAATTCGGAATCGACACTTCGACCCGATTGGCACAAGGTCAGATTCGGAGATTTCCGTCTGGTGCCCAAATTCCTCTCCGGGAGCGTGGTCGCAGGCTCTCGATATGATCGCATACGGACACCCCTTCGCTCAAATGGTCATAACTTTTCGCATGGTTATCAGAATCACTTATAAAATCTCAATTCAGAATTGCCACTCAGAGACGCTCGTTGCCCTATATTGTCTTTGGCAATAAGACGTTGTTTCTGAGTCAAAAATTCTTCGTTTCGCCCTCCAAAATTACGATTTCAGCTGACGAACTCCCCGTTTCCAGGTTTTCTAGCAGTAACATTTTTCTCGATTATGTGAATCACTGATGGGGCTGCACACACAGAGTCAGCCTATCACGGCGATCATAAGTCGTGATCATCTCGGTGCGAGAATGCCTCCCAAGTCGTAAATATGGGTGCACAAACATCGCTGATATATTCACTACCTCCGGATTATGCTCACCCATTCAGTGAAAGAACCGGGCATAACTTTCCACCCGGGTATCAGAATCACTTATGTGATGACAATTCGGAATCGGCACTCTGAGACGGTCGATAGGACGTTGGTTTCGCGGAATTCTGTTCTGAGGTCAAAATTTCACTCCGGAGCGTGTGCACTAGTACACCGATTGTCGCACCCCTTCGGTAAGATGCAGATATTTCTTCGCCCGATGATCGGAATAGTCTGCGAGTCTCCAATTCAAAATCGACACTTCGACCCGATCGGCACAAGGCCGTATTCGGAGATTTTAGGTCCGACGCCCAAATTTCTCTCCGGGAGCCTGGTCGGCGTGGTCGCAGGCTCCCGATGCGATCGCATACGGACATCCCTTCGCTCAAACGGGAATAACTTTTCGCACGGTTATCGAAATCACTTATAAGACCCCAATTCGAAATCGGCACTCAGAGGCGCTCGTCGCCCTATATTGCCTTGGCAATAAGACGTCGTTCTGAGTCGAAAATCCTTTATTTTGCCCTCCAATGTTGCGATTCCAACCGACGAACTCCCCGTTTCCAAGGTTTTCTAGCAGTAACGTTTGCCTTGATAACGCGAATCACTAGTGGGGCCGCAACACAGAGTCGGCCTATCACGAAGATCGAAAGTTGTGGTCATCTCGGCGCGAGAATGCCTCCCCAGGTCGTAAATATGGGTGTATGAACATCGACGATATATTCACCCCTTCTGGATTATTCTTACCCCTTCAGTGAATGAATTGGGCATAACTTTTCGTCTGAGTATCGGAATCGCTTATGTGATGACAATACGAAATCGACACTTCGAGACAGTTGACAAGACGCTGGTTTCGAGAATTCCGTTCTGATGCCAAAATTCCACCCCGAAGCGTGTGTACTAGTACATCGATTGTCGCACCCCTTCGGTAAGACGTGGATATTTCTTCGCCCAGAGATCGGAACCACCCGGGAGGCCTCAATTTGGAATCGACACTTCGACCCAGTCGGCACAAGGTCAGATTCGAGGATGTCTGGTCCGGCGCCAAAATTCCTCTCCGGGAGCCTGGTCGCATGATCCCGATGCGATCACATACGGACACCCCTTCGCTCAAATGGACATAACTTTCCGCACGGTTATCGTAATCACTTATAAGACGCCAATTCGGAATCGACACTCAAAGGCGCTCGTCGCCCTTTATTGCCCTTGGTATAAGACGTCGTTTCTGAGTCGAAAATCCTTCGTTTTGCCCTCTAAAATTGCGATTCAGTCCACGAACTCCCCATTTCCAAGGTTTTCTAGTAGTAACATTTCCCTCGATTATGCGAATCACTGGTGGGGCCGCAACACAGAGTCGGCCTATCACGGCGATCGAAAGTTGTGATCATCTCGACGCGAGAACGACTCCCCATGTCGTAAATATGGGTGCACAAACATTGCTGATATGTTCACCCCTTACAGATTATTCTCACCCCTTTAGTGAAAGAACTGGGCATAACTTTCCGCATGGGTATCAGAATCGCTTATGTGACAACAATTCAAAATCGACACTTCGAGATGATCGACAGAACATAGATTTCACGGAATTTTGTTCTGAGGCTGTAATTCCACCCCGGAGCGTGTGTATTAGTACGTCAATTGTCGCACTCCTTCGGTAAGACGTAGATATTTCTTCGCCCGACGATCGAAATCGCCTGCGAGGCCTCAATTCGAATCAGCACTTCGACCTGGTCGGCACAAGCTTGGATTCAGAGATTTCTGGTCCGACGCTCAAATTCCTCTTCGGGAGCCTGATTGTAGGCTCCCGAAGCGATCGTATACGAACACCCCTTCGCTCAAACGGGCATAACTTTCTGCACGGTTATCAGAATCAGTTATAAGACCCCAATTCGGAATCGGCACTCAGAGGCGCTCTTCTCCTTTATTGCCTTCGGCGATAAGACATCATTTCTGAGTCAAAAATCCTTCGTTTCACCCTCCAAAATTGTGATTCCAGCTGACGAACGCCCCATTTCCAAGGTTTTCTAGCAGTAACATTTCTCTCAATTATGCGAATCACTGGTGGGGCCGCAACACAGAGTCGGCCGATCACGGCGATCGGAAGTTGTGATCATCTCGGCGCAAGAATGCCTCCCAGGTCGTAAATATGGGTGCACGAACATCGTTGATATATTCACTCCTTTCGGATTATTCTCACCCCTTCAGTGAAAGAACATGGCATAACTTTCCGCCCGGGTATCAGAATCACTTATATGACGACAATTCGGAATCGGCAATCTGAGACGGTCGACTGGACGATGGTTTGGCAGAATTTCGTTCCGAGGTCGAAATTTCACCTAAGAGCATGTGTACTAGTACACCGATTATCGCACCCCTTCGGTAAGACGTAGATATTTCTTCGCCCGACAATCGGAACAGCCTGCGAGGCCCCAATTCAGAATCGACACTTCGATCTGATCGACACAAGGCTGGATTCAGAGACTTCTGGTCCGATGCCCAAATTCCTCTTCGGGAGCATGGTCGCAGGCTCCCGATGCGATTGCATACGGACACCCCTTTGCTCAAACGGGCATAACTTTCCGCTCGGTTATCGAAATCGCTTATAAGACTCCAATCGGAATCGGCACTCAGAAGCGCTCGTCACCCTATATTGTCTTTGGAAATAAGACGTCGTTTCTGAGTCGAAAATCCTTCGTTTTGCCCTCTAAAATTGTGATTCCAGTCGACGAACTTTCCGCTTTCAAGGTTTTCTAGTAGTAACATTTTCCTCGATAACGCGAATCACTAGTGGGGCCACAACACATAGTCGGCCTATCACGATGATTGAAAGTTTTGGTCATCTCGGCACGAGAACGCCTCCCCCGATTGTAAATATGGGTGCATGAACATCGCCGATATATTCACCCCTTCTGGATTATTCTCACCCATTCAGTGAAAACATTGGGCATAACTTTCCGCCCGGGTATCGGAATCGCTTATGTGACGACAATTCAAAATCGACACTCCAAGACAGTCGATAGGACGCTGGTTTCGCGGAATTCCGTTCTGAGGCCAAAATTCCACCTTGAAGCGTGTGTACTAGTACACCGATTGTCGCACCCCTTCGGTAAGACGGGGATATTCTTCGCTCGGAGATCGGAACTGCCCATGAGGCCCCAATTCGGAATCGACACTTCAACCTAGTCGGCATAAGGTCGGATTCGGAGATGTCCAGTCCGACGCCAAAATTCCTCTATGGGAGCCTGGTCACAAGATCCCGATGCGATCACATACGGACACCCTTTCGCTCAAACGGACATAACTTTCCGCACGGTATCGTAATCGCTTATAAAACCCCAATTCGGAATCGGCACTCAAAGGCGCTCGTCGCCCTTTACTGCCTTGGCGATAAGACGTCATTTTTGAGTCGAAAATCGTTCGTTTTGCCATCTAAAATTGTGATTCTAGTCGACAAACTCCCCATTTCCAAGGTTTTCTAGCAGTAACGTTTCTCTCAATTATGCGAATCACTGGTGGGGCCGCAACACAGAGTCGGCCTATCACGACGATCGAAAGTTGTGATCATCTCGGTGCGAGAATGCCTTCCCATGTCATAAATATGGTTGCATAAACATTGCTGATATATTCACCCCTTTTGGATTATTCTCACCTCTTCAGTGAAAGAACTGGGCATAACTTTCCGCCGGGATATCGGAATCACTTATGTGACGACAATTCAGAATCGGCATTTCGAGACGGTCGACAGAACATAGATTTTGCAGAATTCCGTTCCGAGGTTGAAATTCCACCCTGGAGCATATGTACTAGTACACCGATTGTCGCAGCCCTTCGGTAAGACGCAGATATTTCTTCGTCCGACAATCGGAACCACCCGCGAGGTCCCAATTCGGAATCGACACTTTGACCCGGTCGGCACAAGCTTGGATTCAGATATTTCTTGTCCGGCGCTCAAATTCCTCTTCGGGAGCCTGGTCGTAGGCTTCTGATGCGATCGCATACGAACACCCCTTCGCTCAAATGAGCATAACTTTCTGCATGGTTATCGTAATCGTTTGTAAGACCCCTGTTCGGAATCGGCACTCAGAGACGATCGTCGCCCTTTATTGCCCTTGGCTATAAGACGTCATTTTTGAGTCGAAAATCATTCGTTTCGCCCTTTAAAATTATGATTCCAGCCGACGAACTCCCCATTTCCAAAGTTTTCTAGCAGTAACGTTTCCCTCGATTATGCAAATCACTTGTAGGGCCGCAACACAGAGTCGGCCTATCACGACGATCGGAAGTTGTGATAATCTCGGTGCGAGAACGCCTCCCAAGTCGTAAATATGGGTGCACGAATATCGCTGATATATTCACCCCTTTCGGATTATTCTCACCCTTTAGTTAAAGAACTGGGCTTAACTTTCCACCCGGGTATCAGAATCGCTTATGTGATAACAATTCGGAATCGGCACAACGAGACGATCGATAGGACGTTGGTTTCATGGAATTCCGTTCCGAAGTCAAAATTTCAACCCGGAGCGTGTGTACTAGTATATCGATTGTCTCACCCATTCGGTAAAACGTAGATATTTCTTCGCCCGACCATCGGAACAACCCGCGAGGCCCCAATTCGAAATCAGCACTTTGATCCGGTCAACACAGGTCGGATTCGGAGATTTTCGGGCTGACGCCCAAAATTTTCTTTGGGAGCCTGGTCGCAGGCTCCCGATGCGATCGCATATGGACACTCCTTCGCTCAAAGGACATAACTTTCCGCACGGTTATCCGAATCACTTATAACACCCCAATTCAGAATCGACATTCAGAGGCGCTCATCGCCCTATACTGCCTTCGGCAATAAGACATCATTTCTGAGTAAACAATCCATCTTTTCGCCCTCCAAAATTGTGATTCCAGCCGACGAACTCCCCGTTTCGAAGGCTTTCTAGCAGTAATCGATAACGCGAATCACTGGTGTGGCCGCAACACAGAGTCGGCCTATCACGATAATCGGAAGTTGTGGTGATCTCGGCGCGAGAACACCTCCCCAGGTTGTAAATATGAGTGCACGAACATCCCAGATATATTCACCCCTTCCGAATTATTCTCACCCTTTCAGTGAAAGAATTGGGAATAACTTTCCACCCGGATTTTGGAATTGCTTATGTGATGATAGTTCGGAATCAGCACTCTGAGACGGTCGACAAGACGCTGATTTCGCGGAATTCCATTCCGAGGCTGAAATTCCATCCCTGAGCGTATGTACTAGTACACCAATTATCGCACCCCTTCGGTAAGACGTAGATATTTCTTCACCGGCGATCGCCACCGCCCGCGAGGCCCTAATTTAGAATCGGCCCTTCGACCTGGTCAGCACAAGGTTGGATTCGAAGATTTCCGGTTCGGCACCCAAATTCCTCTCTCGGAACCTGGTCGCAGGCTCTCGATGCGATCGTATACGGACACCCCTTCGCTCAAACGGGCATAACTTTCCGCACGGTTATCAGAATCGCTTATAACACCCCAATTTGGAATCGGCACTCAAACTCGCTCGTCACCCTCTATTGCCTTCGGCGATAAGACGTCTTTTCTGAATCGAAAAATCCTTCGTTTCGCCCTCCAAACTTGCGATTCCAGCCGACGAACTCCCTGTTTCTAAGGTTTTCTAGCAGTAACGTTTCCCTCGATTACGCGAATCACTGGTGGGGCTGCAACACAGAGCTGAGCTATCAGGGTGATTGAAGTTGTTGTGATCTTGGCGTGAGAATGCCTCCCCAGGTTGTAAATATGGGTGCACGAATATCGTCGATATATTTATCCCTTCCGGATTATTCTCACCCCTTTAGTGAAAGAACTGGGCATAACTTTCCACCCGGGTATCAGAATCGCTTATGTGACGACAATTCGGAATCGACACTCCGAGACGGTCGACAGAACACTGGTTGTGCGGAATTCCATTTTAAGGTTGAAATTCCACCCCGAAGTGTGTGTACTAGTACGTCGATTGTTGCACTCCTTCGATAAGATGCAGATATTTCTTCATCCGGTGATCGGAACCGCCCGCGAGGCCCCAATTTGGAATAGACACTTCGACCCGGTCGGCACAACCTTGGATTCGAAGATTTTTGGTCCGGCGCCCAAATTCCTCACCGGGAGCCTGGTCGTAGGCTCCCGATGCGATCACATACAGACACCCCTTCGCTCAAACGGACATAAATTTTCGCACGGTTATCAGAATCGCTTATAAGACCCCAATTCGGAATCGGCACTCAGAGACGCTCGTTGCCTTTGGCGATAAGACAACGTTTCTGAGTCGAAAATCCTTCATTTTCCCCTCTAAAATTATGATTCCAACTGACGAACTTCCCGTTTCCAAGGTTTTCTAGCAGTAACGTTTCCCTCAATTACGCGAATTACTGGTGCGATCGCAACACATAGTCGGCCTATCACGACGATCAGAAGTTGTGATCTTCTCGGCGCAAGAACGCCTCCCCAGGTCATAAATATGGGTGCACGAACATCACCTATATATTCACCCATTCAGATTATTCTCACCCCTTCAGTGAAAGAACTAGGCATAACTTTCCGTCCAGGTATCAGAATCGCTTTTGTGATGACAATTCAGAATCAGCACTCCGAGATGGTCGACAAGAAGATGGTTTCACGGAATTCTATTCTAAGGCTGAAATTCCACCTCGTAGCGTGTGTACTAGTACATCGATTGTCGCACCCCTTCGGTAAGACGCTGATATTTCTTCGCCCGGCGATCGGAAACGCCCACGAGGCCCCAATTTAGAATCGACACTTCGACCCAGTCGGCACAAGGTCGGATTCGGAGATTTCCGGTCCGACGCCCAAATTCCTCTCCAGGAGACTGGTTGCAGGCTCCTGATGCAATCGCATACGAACACCCCTTCGCTCAAACGGGCATAACTTTCCACACGGTTATCGGAATTGCTTATAAGACCCTAATTCGGAATCGACACTCAGAGGCGCTCGTCGCCCTTTAATGCCTTTGGCGATAAGACGTCGTTTCTGAGTCAAAGATCTTTCGTTTTGCCCTCCAAAATTATGATTCTAGCCGACGAACTCCCCGTTTCTAAGGTTTTCTAGCAGTAACGTTTCCCTCAATTATGCGAATCATTGGTGCGGCCGTAACACAGAGTCGGCCTATCACGATGATCAGAAGTTGTGGTCTTCTCGGCGCGATAATGCCTCTCTAGGTCGTAAATATGGGTGCACGAACATCACCGATATATTCACCACTTCTAGATTATTCTCACCCCTTCAGTGAAAGAACTGGGCATAACTTTCTGTCCAGGTATCAGAATCGCTTATGTTATGACAATTCGGAATCGACACTCCGAGATGGTCGACAAGACGTTGGTTTCGCAGAATTCTGTTCCGAGGCTAAAATTCCACCCTGTAGCGTGTGTACTAGTACACCGATTGTCGCACCCCTTCGGTAAGACGTAGATATTTCTTCGTCCGGCGATCAAAAACGCCCGCTAGACCCCAATTCAGAATCGACAATTCGACCCAGTCGGCATAAGGTCGGATTCAGATATTTCCGATCCGGCGTCCAAATTTCTCTCCAAGAGCCTGGTCGCAGGCTCCTGATGCGATCGCATACGGACACCCCTTCGCTCAAACGGGCATAACTTTCCGCACGGTTATCATAATCGCTTATAAGACCCCAATTCAGAATCGGCACTCAGAGGCGCTCGTCACCTTTATTGCCTTTGGCGATAAGACGTCATTTCTAAGTCGAAAATCATTCATTTTGCTCTCCAAAATAGCTATTCCAGCCGACGAACTCCCCGTTTCTAGGATTTTCTAGCAGTAATGTTTCCCTCGATTACGCGAATCACTAGTGGGGCCGCAACACAGAGTCAGCCTATCACGGCGATCGAAAGTTGTGGTGATCTCGGTGTGAGAATGCCTCCCCAGGTCGTAAATATGGGTGCACGAACATCGTCAATATATTCAACCCTTTCGGATTATTCTCACCCCTTCAGTGAAAGAACTGGGCTTAACTTTCCGCCCGGGTATCAAAATCGCTTCTGTGACGACAACTCGGAATCGGCTCTCCGAGACGGTCGACAGAACATTGGTTTTGCGGATTCCTTTTCGAGGCTGAAGTTCCACCCCGGAGCGTGTGTACTAGTACGCCAGTTGTTGCACCCCTTTGGTAAGACGCGGATATTTCTTCGCCTGGCGATCGGAACCGCCCGTGAGGCCCCAATTTGGAATTGGCACTTCTACCCAATCTGCACAAGTTTGGATTCAGAGATTTCTGGTCCGGCGCCAAAATTCATCTCCAGGAGCCTGGTCGAAGGCTCCCGATGCGATCACATACAGACACCCCTTCACTTAAACAGGCATAACTTTTCGCACGGTTATCGGAATCGCTTATAAGACCTCAATTCAGAATCGGCACTCAGAGGCGCTCGTCACCCTTTATTGCCTTTGACGATAAGACGTTGTTTCGGAGTTGAAAATCCTTCATTTCTCCCTCTAAAATTGTGATTCCAGCTGACGAACTCCTCATTTCCAAAGTTTTCTAGTAGTAATGTTTCCCTCGATTACGCGAATCACTAGTGGGGCCACAACACCGAGTTGGCCTATCACCTCGATCAGAAGTTGTGGTCTTTTTGGCACAAGAACGCCTCCCCAAGTCGTAAATATGGGTGCATAAATATCGCCGATATATTCACCCCTTCCGATTA